>ML790150.1:71715-141322 GCA_009831015.1 Picea engelmannii | reverse complement strand
TTTATAGATATATAATGTTCGTTCAACAATGTCTCAATGCCATTTTAACATTGAGATAATAGCTCACACCTTCGTTCAATAGTGTCTTAATTCCATTTTAATATTGAGATAATAGCTCACACCTTGCCTCCTAATAGATACATTACTTTGTGTTTTTTCAGAATTAATTCCCGCAAAATCAGAGGAGAGATGGATGCATAGATACAAAGACATTTGTTTACTGAAACTGAATTGTTAATTGTAAATCTTAGAGGTGACATAGAGACATATTCTTGAATATCAGAAGGGAGAGGATAAAGAATCAATATTGGCTATAAAACATAACTTACAAAAACTACATCTCATAATTATTGAATCTCAAGGATATTTCTATTGAGTATGATATAATAGTTTCAAAACACCTCTATAAAGTGACATCAAAGTCCCCAACAACATAACATACATTTTCATTAAGTAGGTAGACTCACTTGCATGTACAATTCTCTCACAGGTTATAGAAAACACACATGGATCCACATTTCTTGTTTGACACTTTTATTGGACATTCTTAGATATTCTCCTCTCTTGACATTCTCTTCTATAGAACCAACTTTGTTGGTTGTGCCAAGTGGCATACACATCAGGCCCCAAGGGCCTCCTCTGTATACTTGAAACGCCCAACAAATGTATACTCGAAAATAAATATCTACTAAACAACCACAAAATGTATACTCAAAAAGAAATACCTATTGTTCTTTCATTTCTAGTTTGACTCTTCTATTGGACATTCTTAGACATTCCCCTTTAATTCTTAGAAATACCTATTGTCCTTTCATTTTTTGTTTGACTCTTCTATTGGACATTCTTAGACATTCCCCTCTCTTGACATTCTCTTCTATAGAACCAACCTTGTTGGTTGTGCCAAGTGACATACACAGCAGGCCCTAAGGGCCTCCTCTGTATACTTGAAACACCTAACAAATGTATACTCGAAAAGAAAAATCTACTAAACAACCACAAAATGTATACTCAAAAAGAAATACCTATTGTTCTTTCATTGCCTTTGCATTCTAGTTTAAGGAAGACAACTTTTATTAATACACCATGGTCTACTTGGAGAATAGTTGTGCTAAGAAAACCCGGTATACTAGTACTAGAGCCTAATGATTCAAAACACATTATGTGTGCATTTGTTATATATAAGTACACTACAAGAGAAAAACAATTTGGGAATGTCTATCTAGCTAAATATGTCACACACTATTGAATTGATATATAATCACGAAAAGAAAATGGGGTCGTGGAGCTTTGCTCTTCTATGTGGCTAGGGTTTTCCCTAGTTGCAGTCGTTGCTCGAACTAGAAGCTAGTAGTCAAGTGTTTTCTGGTCAATCTACCCTCTACTATTGTGAGAGTGATTGTTTGCATGTGTTGTTTGGAGCCCTGAGGTTGGACGTTCCATCGAGCATGGGAACCGTGGCTGAATTTGTTGTCACCGAAGGAGCTTTTGCAGACATGGTCAAAGCCTCATGTGGAGCCGGAGAGAAATGTTGCATGAAGAGCCACTTTGTGAAAAGATTAGTCTTGATCCCCAATCTGGATTTGGGGTTTATTGTGGCGAAACAGAACGTCGTTAATTTGGAGGAGAAAAGTTTAATAGATAAATTCACTGGCCTTTGGCCTAGTCCTAAAACTATTCAAGAATAGGTCTCTAAGAATTAGGTTGTTTCAAAACCTGTTTATTTGTGTTATTGTGGGAATGGATTTTATGTGTTTTTATTTGGAAATACATAAGATAAGGATTTAATCTTTAGATCGAGCCCTTATTTCATGGATGTTATTGGAATGTTCCTTTCCCACTAGACTCTCGACTTTAATCCCGAAATGGAAATTTCCTCCACCTCTGTATGGATTCCACTTCCACGACTTCCTCTCATTTTCTGGGTAGTTGAGTCCTTTAAAGCCATTGAAGACAAGGTGGGTCATTATATAACCCACTTTGAGCCAAAGAATAATATCTTCACATGTGCCAGAATATGTATGGAAATGGACTTTGAAAAGGGATTGCCAGAGATGATTCAATTCAACTTGGAGGGATAGAGTCATCTTCAAGCCCTTGATTATGAATAGGTTCCTTTTAAATGTAACTCTTGCCACGAGTATGGGCACTTTGCTAAAATCTACCCAAAATCCCAAGAGGACCAACCTTCATCCAAGTCGACTTCTCATAACAATGTTGAGAAATTTTTTTAGCAATATACATAAAGGCATAAGAAACAACGGAGTAGAGGGACTCCTCTAGGAAACAAGACACAGCCATGATCATCTAATAACTCTAATAATATGTTTGAAGTTCTAGAGTCGCAGGAAGACGAAACAAAATATCTGGTTGAAGATGATTTTGAGTGGATCAACTTAGAGTGCAATAGCCCTCGTTAAAAGTTTGAAAGGAGTCAGTAAATTATGTTTCAAATATTGGAGACATGCCCTCATCTGGGGCTTGTGCAACTACATTGACGAAGAATTAAGATACAACACTAAAAGCCACAACATCACCCATCATGGATGGGACTCAATTCAGAGTCTCGACAACTCCCCGTGCTCCTATGGGGGAGGACATCGGTGATGAAAAGGAGGGTGAGGAAAATTCTAAATCTCCTTCCTTTGCAGATGTCCTAAAAAAGGATTCACACCATTCTCCTCCAGTAACTAGAGGCAGGAAGTCACATAATGAGTGCAAAGAGAAAGAAGTAGAATCAAGTATCTTATCAGGTTCTTAGTAATCCATGATTAATTTTCTGCTCCATTTGGGGCACATTCAGCATTATAGTTTATTATGTGTTGTTTCTGCATTATCCTTTGTAATCAGTTTGTAAGAATCTATTCTTGCAAACATGAAGTGGTAAATTCTTGGAATCCTTTGTTGGTAAGCATTATCTTTTATGTAGGTGTTAGCTTTGAAATATGCTATGTTTTGAGAAAAGCCAAAAATTCAGGATTGTATTGGCTACTAGCTTCGGTGCAACACTTCTTTTTTATATATAATACAATTTCAGTTTCTTTAAAATATATATGTGTGTGTGTGTGTGTGTGTGTGTTGCATACTATTCATGCTCAACAAAGCTATTAAAAGATGAAAATAAGAACAAAATATATTATATTTAAGGTACAATGAACATATGGATCATGGAAAACTTCTACAAAGAAAAGATGATGCTTTACATCCCATTTCGTGACAATGAAGATCATTTAAATGGTGACTCATTCACTTGGGTTGTATTTTATGGTATTCATAAATCAAGAATATATGTGGTTAAACATCAATTCTTGAGCCTACCAAAGGCAAAATGGGGTGACATTGACATTGGTATAGAAATTGTTCAAAATCATTAAAAAATATGTTTTTCATTGATATAGACATTGACAACCATGAAACACTTAACAATTGTGTGGAATATGACATGGAGAAAGATTCCAAACATCACATGAATATAAAAATAACAAGAAATTTGTATGTAGGGAGTATTCAATATCAATTTTGAATTTCCGTGGAAGAAAAAGTAAAATCGAATATGTTATTATATGAAGAAAACTACATAGAAAACATGTAGAAAACACATTTCAAGAAACACACATCGAGTAATATTTGATTTAAATGTTTAACTAGAAAATGTCAAGTTCTAAAAACTCCACAATGGGCATGGCCACCAAAATGTGATATGCAAAAACTTGTTTCATCCTCTTAAAAGTTTCAACAAGGATGATGCCTTGTTTCCACTCCATCACAAAGCATGACTATAATATCCATAAAAATTAAAATACAGATCTATCTTCATCAAATTTACATATATGTATGTATGTATATATGTATGTATGTATGTATGTATAGATATACATACATAATATATATAACAGTGAATTTGTTTCAATTGTCTTAAACTTAAATATAGACATATTTAGGAAATATTTGTATTCTGCTTATTTATGTAATTAGGAATCATGCCTCCAAAGAAAACTGCCTAGAGAACTCCCAAAATTCCCCTAGGAAATTGAAGGAGAAAATAGAGAAAGAATTAAATTGGTTATCTCGGGTACATAAATTGATGGCGTTGAGATAGAATTAGAGGTTGTGGGACTAATTATCAGCTTTCCAAAAAAGATGATGGAAAATTCAAACCTACATTTGGAAACACAAAAAATATAATTTCCAAGGATAAATCATTACCTAAGTGGAATGAAATCCTTAGAAAGTTTAAGGAAGAAGATTAGTCAGGCATTGTACCATTAAGAGACCCCGATAGGAGAATCTATGATGACTAAGTGTATCATAACATTATAAAATCATGTTGTCACTCTATAGTAGCCAAAGGTCTTATTCTCACATGTTTTGAAACCATTGGCTAGCCTATTGCCCATGTTGATCTAGAAGAAAGGGTTATAAAAGATGAAAAGGGAGAAATTATAGCCTCATTTAAGACTGTTGATATGGAAAAATACTACAAATTTCCCAAACTAGAGAAAATTCTAAGCACAAAATTTGTAACTAATTTCCATAATGAGAATGATTGATCCATGTGGATATTGGTGGCCACCCACCTATTCCAATTGGCTCCTCTTGACAGTTGTTAGTTCAACACGTTCTTTTGTAATTCTTTGTAATTGTGGGTTATACACTTTTAGGGTTGTCTGAAGCCCTACACAACTTCTAGGTGGATATTGGTGGCCGCCCAACTAATCCAACTAGCTTATTTTGGAAGTTTTCATGCCAATACATCTTTTTGTACTTTCAGGGCCGTTTTGGGGCCCTAAACAGTGTTTTTTTTTTGCTTGCCACAATCAAACTATAGATTGAGTTAGATTTTGATGGAATAATGTGTAGTTCTCGAAAATACCTTTTCAACAGGATATCACACACCTAAAATGGAGGTCGTATGCAAAATTTACAACCCCAGGAAGTTGAGGTACAAACTTACCCATTGGGGCCCACATAACTTTTGACATTTCATCTTCTAGGATTAGGTTTTTGGATGTCTAGGGTTTTGGCATTCATGAGTAATGTTAAAAATGCCTCTAGAGCCTCATTGTAAACATTGTGCTCAGATGGATGCGCGTAGAAACCACATCTTTTCTCAAAGATAGCTACCACCATTCGAGCAAGTTTTTTTTAGTTCTGGAGTTTTACAGTTTCAGCCTATTTTATTTATTTAAAAGAAGTTATTATTCACTAGATATCTTTTGTTGTTCTATGTATCTCTGTGTTATTGTATTCAGTATGTTATTCCTTTTGTTCTTCTCATAAATCTGGATACGTGGTATCAGAGCAGTCTTCTCTTCATTTATTTTTCTTCGTGCGTGTCCCCGACAAGATCTGGGTACAAGAAGTTAGGACTTGAACCAGTCGAGCCTTTGCAAGATCAACCATGTCGAGCCCAAAAACAACCCATGGGGGACGAGAAGAAAGATGATGGAGCAGGAGATCCTTTTAAAATTTTGCTCGAGGAAACCCTTGTGCGACAAATGAACGAAATGATGGACAAATTTTGCACAGATCCTTCGACGGCTGCCCACAGGAGATGCATCTTCATAAAGTAGCCATGCAAGTCCCTTCAAGGTACAAGTAATTTTTGATATTCCATTATTTGAATAACTTATAGATGCAAATGTTGTAGATAAATGGTTGAATCTGCTCGAAGGAAATTTTTCGGTCCACAATTTTTCCGAAAGGGAAAAGATTATTTTTGCACTCCTCAAGATTGTCCCCCATGTTAAGGACTGGTGGGATACTTACTCTGAGAAAAGGGCCATAGATAAATCTACAATATTTGCGGTCACCCCCACATGGGATTCCTTCATGGATTCCATTAAAGAACAATACTACCCTGTTGGAAGCTACAAGGACCAGTACACAAGATGGACCACGTTGCGTCAAGAAAGGGACCAAACAGTACTAGATTTTGCCAATATTTTCCATACCCCGTGCACCAAATTGGGTATCAAAGACTCTGAATGAAATCTAGTGCTAAAATACTACGGCTTTGTGCATAGATACATTCAAACAAAAATGGATTTTTTGGAGATCGCATCATTAGGTGTGGCTTATAGATATGTTGTCAAGATCGAGCAAAAATTTAAGCAAAAGAGGTAGAGTTTGGATCTGCAAACTCCTCACATCTAAAGTAAGGAAAAGGCGTCCCCAACCCACAAAACAAGGGACGAAGAAAATATGCTCTCTCTCAAGTCAACCGGTCCAAGCCGCAACCCAAGAAGGCTAATGAGAAGTCGAAGAAGGACAGGGGAAAATAGTGTGAATACCATAAAATCCCTTGGCACAACACCGAAGAATGTCACTCCAAGAAGTCACTGGTGGTCGAGCTGAAAGCTTCTAAGTCATAGGCATATTCTGAATCCAAATCAAATCTAGAAAGTGGGAAGCGGATCATTGATGCCAAACCCAGTGCCACTTTCACTACCACCAAAGTCCAACCAAGCAAACCAAAAGAACCAAAGGAAGGGGAATGCCTCTTTCACTCACAGATGTGGGTAAAGGGGACTCCACTGCATTTCATTGTCGATAGCGGCAGTCAGAAGAACCTGATTTTGGCACAGGTCGTCAATTGGTTGGACCTGCCAATAACACCGCACCCGCATCCCTACACCATCGACTAGCTTCGCCAAGGACGAGATCTTTGCGTCAACCAACAGTGTTATCTACCCTACAACATCAAGCTCTTAAAATACGAGGTATTGTGTGATATTTATCCCCTTGAAGTTTGTGATGTTCTTTTAGGCCAACCATATTTATGGAAGTGACATGTTGTGTATGAGTCTAGACCTCGCAGTGTTATTATTACTTTGGGTAGTCAATTGTACAGGATACCAGAGGTAGCGTTGCCTACTATTATTTCTATAATCTCTACTAAGAAATGCAGTAAGGTCATTGCACAAACTGGGAATTTCACCTTCTTTGTGATCTGTTCTCATAGTAATATACAGTGAAACTTGGCTTCTATTAATAAAGAAATATGTTGAAACTGTAAAACGCAGACTCAAACAAGCTTGTTAGAATGGTGGTGGCTTATCTCTGAGAAGAGATGTGACAGTTGTGCTCATTCACTAGAAGATCATAAAAATGAGTCTCTGAAATTCTTTTTACAATAAACATGAATTCCAAAACCCTATACATCCAAAAACCTAACCCTAGGAGATGAAGCACCAAGAGCCATGTGAACCCCGTTGGGGTAAGTTGGTACATCAACTTCCCGGGGTCGTAAATTTTGCGTACGATCTTCATTTTAGGCGCACGATAGCCCATTGGAAAGGTCTATAGGAGGAATGCACATTATGTCGTCAAACTCTTACTCCATCTACAATTCGATTGTGGCGAGCCCTAAAAACGTTGTTTAGGGCCTCAAAACAACCCTGAAAGTTCAAGACCCTAAAATTAGGAAAAAACTACCAAACTGAAAAATTGTCAAGAAGAGATAGTGTGAATAGGTGGGTGGCCATTGATATCCACCTAGATCCATCCTCCCCCCTTAGGAATCAACGATATCTATTGTGTTGAGTTCCCCCGTCAAATGAGGAAATTTTTGTTGAATTTGGCCCCGGGTGAGCCACTTTCCTTGGTGCAGGAGATGTCATGCTTTGACAACCCGATAAAGTTGGATCCTCTGTTGACGAGTGCCCTTGACCTATGTGTCCATGATCTGATCAGTGGATGCATGTTCCATGCATTCAGGTTTGATTTATGTTGGTGTAAATTGTTTTTCTATCTCTGAGGTGTCCAATAATGGTGGAAAATATGGCCAAATGACATCCACATTGAACATTGGGTGCAAGCCAAAGAAGGGGGGAATGTCGAGATCAAAAGCATTGTCATCCATAGCCTTGGTGATAGTGTAAGGTCCATAAGAGAGTGGATGAATCTTTTGATGGGTCCCCGAAAGGCGTTCTTTCTGCAAGTGCAACCAAACTTTGTCTCCCACCTGAAACCATTGTGGCACCCGGTGTTGATCATGGTGCTGCTTGTACTTGGCATTGCACTTCTGTAAAATATCCTGAACATGTTGGCGAATTTTTTGGATCTACTAAATGAACTATGTGGCTTTTTCAACTTTAGTTTGAGCATGGAACGAATCTTCCTGGGTGGCTGCAAGGGGTAGTGCAACATCCACAGGACCCAATGGTTGAAATCCCAACCCCACATGAAAGTGGCTATGGCCAATTGAGCTATGTATGGCTCTGTTGTAGCTATGTTGAACATAGAGAAGACTCTCATCCCATGTGCAAGGGTACTTGGAATTTTACATGCATAGTATATGCACGATCATCTGGTTGACAACCTCGGTTTGGCCATTCGTGTGGGCATGGAAGGCAATGGATTTGGTGAGCTTGGTGTCCAACAGTGACCAAAGGCTCAACCAGAATGTGTTGAGGAGCCAGTTTTCTCAATCTGATATAATGGTTCATGGTATCCCAAAATGTACCCACACTTGTTCAAAGAAGATCTTGGTAGTGGCCTCCGCTGTGATGCTCTTCTTGCATCCGTTGTGATGCTCTTCTTACAAGCGGCTAGAATCGCCATCCTGGAAAAGCGATCAACAACTAAAAAAACATAGTCATTTCCCTGCTTGGTGGATGGAAGGCCCGACATGTAGTCCATTTATATGGATTCCCATGGCCTATTAGGAGTAGGCAGAGGGGTGTGCAATCCTTGTTTCTTAGTGGTCGGTTTGGAAATAACGCAAGAAGTGCAAGACCTAATATACTTAATGACATCATGTCGAAGTTTTGGCAAGTAGAAATTTTGTTACAACACTCCCACTGTCTTTTCTATGTCGACATGTCCTGCCACCCAACTGTAGTGGGATTCCCAAATCAGCTTCGCTCTCTCGCTTGATGGAACATAGAGATGGCCCAGATGGCACAACAACTCGTTCTGAATATGGAAATTAACGACATTTGTGTTTGTTCCCAACATCTGATAGGTGGTGTCGAAGTCAATATATTTCTTATAGAGTTGGGGCCATCCGAAGGTCTCGTGGCCGCAAGAGTCTAGCACCGTGGTGAGTGTCGCGAATGGAGGTCGGTTGAGGCAATCAACAATGTGATTGGTACTTAATGTCTTATACTTGATATTGATGTGTAATTGTTGCAAGTATGTGGACCAATTTTGATGATGGTCATTCTGCAATTTTCCTTGTGTCTACATGAACTGCAACGGCTTATGATCAGTGTAGATGATTGTCTTCTTCCCGAGAATGTAATGCCTCCACTAGTGGCATGATTTCATAGTGGAGTTCATTTATTTGCCGTAAGTAGGGTACTTACGGATGACATATGATAATGTCTCACTATGATAGGCCACGGGGTGGTTGTGCTGAGTGAGAACTACACCCACAACATAGTTTGAAGCATTTGTCTCGATCTCAAAGGGTTGTTGCAGGTAGAGTAATGAAAGCACTAGGGTTGATCACAAGATTTTATTCAAATCATCGAACGCTTGTTGTTGGGACAGGCCACACACAAACGTTTCCTTGCCACCACCCCTGGTTACTTGGTTGAGGGCCCATGCAATATGGTAGAAACCCAACACGAACCTACGATAGAAATTGGCAAGGCCTAAGAATCTCTGAAGCTCAGTGAGCGTGATTGGGGTTGGATAATCATGGATGACCTGGATCTTGGTTGGATCCACATGCACACCATGACTATCAACAATGTAGCCTAGGTACTGGACCTTTTCCATGCCGAAGGAGCATTTTTCCAAATTAGCATATAGCTTGTGTTGCCGCAAAGTGTGCAAAACCTGTTGAATACGCTGCAAGTGTTCCACCCAAGTCTTACTGTAAATGAGGATGTCATCTAGATACACCACTACAAATGAATTGGTGAAAGGCCGCAAGATATTGTCCATCATCCTCATGAAAGTTGTTGTTGCATTTGTCAAACCAAATGGCATGACCAGCCATTCAAAAAGACCTTCTTTTGACTTGAAGGTAGTCTTCCATACATCTGTCTTCTCTATTGGGACCTGATGGTATTTAGACTTCAGAACAATCTTACTAAAGTATTTTCCCCCTTGAGTTGATCAAGGAGATCGTCGATTCAGGGAATCAGGTATCGGTTCCTGACTGTGATTTTATTTAGGGCTCGATAATAGATGCAGAGTCGCCAGGTCTCGTCTTTCTTCTACACAAGCACGATTGGGCTTCCACAAGGTGATGAGTTGGGTCGGATGTGCCCCTTTTGGAGCAGTTCTTGGACATGATTCTTGATCTCCTCATTTTCTAATTGAGTGTGTCAATAGACTAGCCCATTGGGTTGCGGTGTGTCAGAGGTCAGATCGATGGAATGCTTGACCTAACAGTGTAGAGGTACCCCAGTATATGAGGAGAAGATGTCTTTGTATTCTTCCATGACCTTATCCACTTGCTTCTTCTGCATGGACATAAGATCTGTGCAACTCACTAGATCCTTCTTCCTAGCGTTACAACACAAATCCTTTTACAGTATCTCAAAGGGACTTGCACTCAGCTCTACAAGTCTCACACAGTATGCACAGAGCACTTACAATCCTTTGATCACATAGATCTAGCACTTAAACATTCCTTTCGCACTTAGAACACCGACCTCTTTCTATATTGCCTATCCTTCTATATATACATTACAAATTAAGCCTAAACATGGGTAAACCCATGGGCCAACATCCCATTCCCGTTACATATTCCCAAAATCCCAAAAAGGGGTCCAAAGGGGGGGCGAGATCCCATGATCTCCGCTTCGACTTGCGTTCCTCCTTCGACGGGCTGTTGAAGTCCCAAAATAGGTCAACATGACCAAGAAACTCTCAAAAACTTGTTTGAGGGCCAACAGGCCCCCAACACTGAACTGTGACTCATCCCGAGTCACTCTGGTCTGATCAACTCTGCCTCGAACGCCTTGATATTGGCTCGAGCTGCTTCAACTTGCTGCTTTGTTGTGGCCTCTTATTTAGTGAACTCTTGAATCACTATGTCGTTCACTGGCCCTTCTAGGTGTTGTTTTGTTGTGACGACGAGTTGTTCTAGCTCTGCTCCTTGGCTCTCGACCTCTGTAAATAGCAGACATGCCTTGTGTTGCATAGGTTCAAGTCATTGAGTGACTTCCATCACTTTACTTTAAAGCATATGGATCTGCTGTTGAGTTGTACGTTGTTCATGAGACCTCTTCATTTTGTCTACAACTGATAGGGCCTTTAGCTACGCCTGTAGTGTATCTGTGTTTTGCTTCGCTTCTTGGAGTTGCGACTCCAGTGTCTGCAATTCCAGGTTTTCAGTGAGATTTTCATAGGTCTGGGCACTACGGGTACTGAGTTGATTGCACTCCAAAGAAAGAGCTTTTAATCTGTCAAATGTGCTGCAGGCAGCTGCTTCTCTTTAGTTCCTTATCTCCTGTGGGGTTTCAAGTACTGCGCGGAGCTCTAAGTCGGTGATGTGTTGTTGTAGCTTCTAGATTACCTCTTCCAGTTGTGCCACCTACTATGGAACTTGTTCCTCGGTCTGTACTTCGACGATTGTCGCAAAGCGAAGTGCTCTTTTAACCCTTTCCTTAACTTCAAGTTGCTCGGCAAGCAACTGTTCCTTGCTTTGTTGTAGCTCTGATTTTTCTTCATCCCATTTTTCTTGTAGAGTGAGCTTTTCTTTTTCTGCAACACTTCTTTGGTCCTCAAGGTATTTTTGTACTTGCGCTAAAGCCTGGGTGGTTGTGTTCTTTCTCCCTGAGCTCGTCGAAGGCGAGATTTAACTCTATCATGGATCCGGTGTAATTGAGCGGGCTCATCACCTAGTTCTGGTGTTCCAACTGTCAAGGGCATAGTGGATACTACACGGCTGGACTGTAGTGCCTGTTGCACTCCTTGGAGATCATCCTTAATCTGACTGAATACCTCCTCCTTCATAGCTTCTTGCTTCTCTGCTATCTCTAGCGAAGCATCATTCGGTGTTGCGACGATGAAGTCGAAGTCATCTGAGGTGAGGGTGGTCTCGAATTTGGTTCTGGTTGCTTTCATTTTCTTCCTTGAAGAAGGTTTCAGAGGGGAAACCTTTCTTTTCTTCGAGGGATCCTCTTTGTCTCTTGGCGATGTAACCTCACATTTATTCTTTTCAACTTATGTGCCATCACCTCCTTGCTCGACTAAGATGGATGCGGTATTCACGGATGCGTTGTCTAAATCGTGGATCTCTTCGGTCTTCTTTATCTTGCTAGGTCTGGTTGTATCCGACGTAGTTTCGGGGCTGTCAACATAGGACATCTCTGTGAGGTCTGTTGGAACAAGGAGGTTCACCGACCATTCCTTGGTAATCTCCTGCAAATCATCCTCCATTAACTTGCAGTATAATTGTAGTTGTTGTTTATGCTCATCAGCGCACACTGTGATATACATAAAATGACGGTCTGCGCTGAATTTCATTAAGGGTCTAAATCTGTGAAGTGTGTTCGGGGTTATGCGAGGTGTAGCCTGTATGGATACCTTCAACTGGTTATAATATGCGTGGAATACGACATTTTATTTCCACTGCTTGTTCATGTCGCTAGAGTACCACAGCGTACTGAACTTCACAGCCAGAGGTTCAAATGGCTCGGTGTCCAGGAAGGATGCACCTTTCGGCATCTCCCGTGTGATGAAAGCGATCAAGATAAGAAGATAGCTGAAGTGGAATTCGCATCCTTGATTTTGTGTGATCCAGGTGGATATCGGTGGCCACCCACCTTTTCCAACTGGCTCAAAACAGTTTTATGGCAATTTTGGCAATGTACTATGTTTAGCAGTTTTTAACTTCCAGGGTCGTTTTGAGGGCCTAAATGAAGGTTTTTTGGGATCGATCTTATAAAGTATGGACAAAGACATTATTGAGCCCCCAAAATGAATCTCATCGACGATACTTTTCCAACGAGCTATCATACGCCTAAAACGAAGATCGTATGCAAAAGTTACGACCCTGGGAAGTTGATGCACCAACTTACCCAAACGGGGCCCACATGACTTTTGGCGCTTCATCTCCTAGGGTTAGGTTTTTTGATGTCTAGGATTTTTGGAATTCCTACTTATTGTAAAAATGCCTTTAGAGCCTCATTGTAATCATCTTCTTGCAAATCCACGTAGCCGTCACATCTCTTCTCAGAGATAAGTTCCCACCATTCTAGTGAGTCTTTCACTCTATATTTTTACATTCTTTGTACATTTCTTTCATTAATAAAAATTGTGTATTAATGTATATCTGTGTTTATGGTTGCATCTATGATACATTTCTGTTATATTATTGAATATATGTGATATCTCTGTGCATTTCTTTATTATATCTCCGCTCTCATTTCGTGCCGAAAATAATATGAATCAGTGGTATCAAAGCAGGTTGTTCTTGATCGTTTTTTTCAGTGCATGTCCCCAACGAGGTCCGAGTATAGAAATTTGGGTCTTGAGCTTGTCTCTCTTGAATAAAATCGCTCTCGCATTCCCAAGAAACCATCCATGGCGGAAGAAAATAAAAACGATGGAGCAGACGATCCTATCAGTTTGTTGATTGAGCAAGCTCTCACGCGACAGATGGACGAAATGATGGAGAATTTTTTCCACATCCTTCAACGCCTCTCAATAGCATCAGGAGCATCTTCATCAAGCAGCCACTTTGGAGGCACCTCTCCTTTTAAGGTACAAGTCAATTTTGATATTCCTATATTTGAAGGTCAGATAGATACGGATGCCCTAGATAAATGGTTAAATCTGTTAGAAGGTTATTTCTCTGTTCACAATTTTTTCGACAGAGAAAAGATCATCTTCGCGCTTCTTAAGGCTCTCCCCCATGTCAAACATTGGTGGGAAACTTACTGGGAGAAGAGTTCCACATAGTATTCTGGAATATATGGGGCCGAGCCCACTTGGGATTTTTTTGTGGATGGGGTAAAGGAACAATATTTCCCTGTTGGAAACTATGAGGACTAGTAAATGAGATGGACCACACTGCGGCAAGAGAGGGGCCAAGCAGTTCTGGAGCTCACCAATACCTTCCATACCTTGCTCACCAAGCTGGGTATCAAAGACTCCGAACAACATTTGGTTCTGAAATACTGTGGGGCTCTACATAGATAGATCCAAACGAAAATGGATTTTTTGGACATCTCGTCACTCGGTGCTGCTTATCGATATGTTGTTAAAATCGAGAAGAAATTTAAGCACCAGAAAAAATGGGATTTCGGGTCTGCAAATCCGCAAAAACCAAAGTATGACAAATATGGCCTTAACAACTAGTCTTCTGAAAACCATTCCAAGCCACAGGAAAAGAAGGGTCACGGGAAGACAAAGAAGGACACCGTAAAATGGTGCGATTTCCACAAAAGCCCCTGGCACAACACCGATGAATATCGCTCAAAACAGTCATTGGTGGTCGATATCAAAGACAAGGAGCCAAACCCTGATTCCAAATCTAATTCTGAAAATATTGGTAAAAGACAGATCATCGACGCAGACCCCATTGCTATTGTCACGACCGCAGCAATTCAACCAGAAGAACCAACAGATCCTGAAGAGGGGGAGCGCCTTTTTCATTCACAGATGTGGGTGAAGGGGACCCCACTGCATTTTATTGTTGATAGCGGAAGCCAAAAGAACCTCATCTCAACAGAGGTCATTAAACAGTTGGGATTGTCGACAACACCAAACCCACAACCATACAACATCGGGTGGCTTCGCTAAGGATGAGATCTTCGTGTTAGCCAACAATTTCGATTTTCATACGACATCCAGCCCTTCAAAGATGAGTTATTATGTGATGTTTCCCCACTGGATGTTTGTGATGTTCTCCTGGGCCAACCATATATGTGGAAGCGCCATGTTATTTATGAGTCTCGACCCCGTAGTGTCATTGTTACTTTGGGGGGTCATCTCTACAGAATAACAGAGGTAGTTCTGACTACGATTTCACCTAAACAGTGCCGCAAGGTAGTATCTCATACTACAAAATTCAACTTCTTCACAATCTGTTCAAAAGGTGAACAGAAGGATACTGCAACCACTAAAGCCTCGGCCCAAGAACCTTCTATCCAACAAAAGCAGGTCGACAAGATTGCAACAAAGTGTAAAGATTACTTCTACACAAAAGAATATCATGTATCCAGACTGGTTAAAAAGGTCCAACCCTTCCAACCATATGTTCATGACAACCTTCAACAAGCTAAGCAGCGCAACTTCTCTAGCAAGGCAAGCAAATCACCAAGATGCAGATTCAACAAACACTTTTCCCTCTCCCCTGGGCACTCAACACAATGGAGAGAATTTCTTCCTAAGGGGGGAGGATTGATCCAGGTGGATATCGGTGGCCACCCACCTTTTCCAACTGGCTCAAAACAATTTTCTGGAAATTTTGGCAATTTACTATTTTTAGCAGTTTTTAACTTTCAAGGTCGTTTTGAGGGCCTAAATGAAGGCTTTTCAGGATCGAGCTTCTCAATAATAACCAAAGGCATAATTGAGCCCCCAAAATAAATCTCCTTGATGATACCTTTCCAACGAGCTATCATACGCCTAAAATGGAGATCGTATGCAAAAGTTACGACCCTGGGAAGTTGATGCACCAACTTACCCAAACGAGGCCCACATGACTTTTGGCGCTTCATCTCCTAGGGTTAGGTTTTTGGATGTCTACGATTTTTAGAATTCTTTCTTATTCTAAAAAAGCCTTCAGAGCCTCATTGTAATCATCTTCTTGCGAATGCGAGTAGCCATCACATCTCTTCTTAGAGATAAGTTGCCACCATTCTAGCGAGTCTTTCACTCTGTATTTTTACAGTCTCTGTACATTTCTTTCATTAATAGAAATCGTGTATTACTGTATATATGTGTTTATCGTTGCCTCTCTAATACATTTTTGTTATATTATTGAATATATGCCATATCACTGTGCATTTATTTATTATATCTCCGCTCTCATTTCGTGTCGAAAATAATCTGAATCATTGTGCTTCCCTGCAATCTAGTTCTAGTTGGTTCACGAGATACTTCACCCAATTCATCTGTAGTCCCTCCACGCACTTCCCTGCGAGGTCGACTACGAATCCAATTACTTGGGTTGGTCGGTTATTGCAAACTATCTTACCTGCGATCAGCTGATAGGCAAGGTGCACTGCATCTCTCTGGATAGAGGCTACCTTGTAGCCTCGCGTTCCCTTCTCTAGATCGTCGTAAGTATCCGTTATTCTCTGGGCGAGAGCGTGATCTATGGTATTTTCAAGGTAGAAATATTGTGGTTCAAGGCCTTGCATGTTGAGCCCTATGATCTGATTAATCAAAGTTGGATCCACTGTGATGCAGCGGTTCAACCATTAGTATCCTCCATGCTAGTAAGACAGCAACAACTTGACGCAGGCATTCACTTCTTGATGCCTCCCGAAGTGAGGAATATTCATTACATTAAGCAGTGTGGACTGTGTGAGGTTCATGGTCCACTGTTGGGGAATGATCTTTGAATTATTTCCCTTGGTTCTATTCAGATACTTATATGGAGCTAGCATATTGTACACTTTCCTGTCGTCGAGGTTGAAGTCACTAAACTTCAACACTGCGATCTTATCCTGGTCTACACGTTTCCCCTTCAGAAGGTACGTAGTGACCAATTCATATTCAAAATATTGGGGCACACTGTCTCGGTTTATTGCGTCATTCAGAGGTGGTAGATAAGCAGGCAGAATGCTCAGAATCAGCTTAGCATTCGCGATATCATCTCTGTGCTTCGTTCGTTTCTCATCAGCTGGCCGGGATGGTCTGGCTTGAGCAGTGGAAGGAGAGGCCTGCAGTCCTCTCGTCGAAGATGCTTGTACCCCTGTAGACACTCCTCTCTCCGACATGACTCTCTCTGTCATCAAGTCGATCAAATCTTCCTCAGCGGATTTCTCTACAACGCTCAATGCTTCTGACATACGCACTCGGGGTAAAAAATTCACTAGATTGGGTAACAACTCAGACATGGTAATGAGAAAGAGAACGAGAGCACAATGATCACTGTATAAACTCAGGTTAGGCTATGGGCTTGAATTCTCGATTTGGAAAAAGTGTTCTCGGTGCATGGCGCGACGAGCTAAATAGGTAATTCGACAACGGTTGGCTTGCAATGGGTATGAGCCTCCATTAACTCCTATTTGATCCGTTATAGTGCGGTCCAACGGTCGGGTGACGAACCTTTATTGATTTTATGTCCATTCGGAGCGGAAGTCGAACGGATATATTATCCCCAACGACTATATTACTTCGTCATGGCGAAGTGCCATGTGTCGTTGTTCTGATATCTCGGCGAAGCTCCAATTCTACAATTTTTCTTTCTACGAGGTCTCCTCTAGAACCTCCTGTAACCTTTCAACATTAGCCCTTTTCTTTCTTAACTTTCTAGCCTTCTTTCAAGTGAGCTTCATCTCGGTAATGCTTTTCTCATTCTGATTATTTTCTTCTTTGGTCTTAGTTACTTCGCGTTGTTGAAATTCTTTCCTAGGGTTCCTGGATAATACTTCTTCTTTGTCTGGGATAGGTAATTCAATATTTTGAGGATCCTCTAGTGTTCTCTTAGCTTTGACATCCGAGTTGTTAGTATTAAATATCTGCGATCTGCTCTCCTATTCCTTAATCAAGTGTGTGATCCTTCTGGTCATAAAGTCGTTTAACTCTTGCTTCTTCTGTTCCAAAACTTCTTCTTCTTCCTTTCGTCAGGCTTGGTCCCTATCAATCCAATATTTTCCTATTAGCATGGTAAACAAGGCGTTGTCTTCGACAAATTTAATAATCTCAAAGTCTTCTTCTGTTGAAGTTCCATTGACAGTCATAGGTATCCGAGCGAACCTTCCACATAGATTTACTATCTTTCCTCTGAATAAACCTATTCCTCGTAGTGAAGGGATCATAGCAAGCCTTCCTATAGCTTCCTAGGTTCTCTCTAGCATAATATTCATCTATGTTTCCTTATCCAGAACACAGTCAATGTCGAAGTCTCTTATTCTTTCTTCGATGCATTCCTTTTCTTTTAAGGTCTCTGATAAGCTGACATGTCGGTGGTCATTCAGGGTTTCTTTCATCTGTAGCAATGCTTTCTCTGATTCTTTTTGAGGTTTGTCCGTAGGTTCTGGATCTGCCTTAGGGTTTTCTTGATTCAGGTTCATTCTTTAAAGCTTAGCAATCATTCTAGGCAATCCAATACTTCATGGTCTAGTGCTTTACAAAAAATAAAACTAGGTCTTCCACCAGGGCATTCCAGCAAGGTGTCTTGGTCTTCTGCAACTGTAACAGAGGGTTAATCCTCTCTTCCTTTTAAATGATCCCCAACTTCTTCTGTACTGCGCACTAGGATCATATGAGTTAACCTGCAACAATTTCTTTCTAGGATCCTGCATCCATTGGTTAGTCCAAACATTCTTTCTTTGCATTGGTATAACATATCTTTCACTATTCTTATAATATCTACTCATATCAAATCTTCTTTCATCTATTAATGAACTATCTTTCAAACTAGGATAGACTCTATTAAACATACCTAGATCCAAACTCTAGAAACAAAAATTTCCACTTATCTTACTTCTACAGAGCACAAAGCTTTCAGATCTAACACTTTTAACTATTCTTACCTTTATCAGAGCACAGAGCTTGCAGATATTACCTCTTTTGGTCAGAAATTTCCACTTTTACCTTTCTTAGAGCACAAAGCGTTCAGATCTTGCTTCTTTTCTTCAGATCCGATCTTCTTTCTTTTAGCATAGATCTTTACAGATCAAGTAGAATACTGTGCACTAGGGCACAAATCTACGCATAGAGATTTCACAATTTCAGGATGAATCTTTTCACAGAGCTTCTTCTTTCTCAGTTCCCAGCAATCACAGTTTCAGGTCCTGGCAACAGAACCATTTGTTGGCACAGTGGTAGACCCAGGGTTCAATGCTACAACAGCGCACCAACAAAACCCTAACTATCGGCCCTTTCGACAACACCTGCGAAGCAGATGAAGTCTCACCTGAGGTAGAGGCAAGGGTGGTCGCAGGACTCAAGTGTTTGCAACCTTAGCTGGGACACAGATCTGTGAATGTACTACTTAATAAAGCACTTAGCACTGTTAGTTCCTCAATATACAATCAATAAACACTTCGCTTATAAGACAGAACTTCACAACATTCACACTAATCTACAGTATTCAAGCACTTAGCATATACAAATGGATCAAAATGAGCATATCAAGCACTAAGCATGAATATCTAGATCAGATCTAACATTCTCACATATAATAAGCACCAAGCATGAACAGATCTATCTAAACATATCAGAGCATTTCGCATATAATATTTAAATACATCAAGATAAAGCACAAATCACATCACACAGGGTTTACGTGGTTCACCCCCACCCTGGGGCTACGTCCACCAACTCTTCTTCTTTATAGTCTTCGGTCAATCGGTTACAAGCATAGAGCCTCAAAACCCTTACTCCGCACAGGACAGAAGATCTACACAACTCGCTAGATCCTTCTTCCTAGTGTTACAACACAAATCCTTCTACAGTCTCTCAAAGGGACTTGCACTCAGCTCTACAAGTCTCACACAGTATGCACAAAGCACTTACAATCCTTTGATCACATAGATCTAGCACTTAGCCATTCCTTTCGCACTTAGCGCACCGACCTCTTTCTATATTGTCTATCCTTCTATATATACATTACAAAATAGGCCTAAACATGGGTAAACCCATGGGCGGATATCCCATTCTCGTTACATATTCCAAAAAACCCAAAAAGGGGCCCAAAAGGGGGCCGAGATCCTGTGATCTCCGCTTCGACTTGCATTCCTCCTTCGATACATAGTCGAAGTCCCAAAATAGGTCAACATGACCAAGAAACTCCCAAAAACTTGGTCAAGGGCCAACAGTTGTGCTCATTTGCCATAAGATCAGTACAATGAGGCTCTGAAATCCTTTTTACAATAAACATGAATGACAAAACCCTAGACATCCAAAAACCTAACCCTAGGATATGAAGCACTGAGATTCATGTGGGCTCCGTTGGGGTAAGTTGATACATCAACTTCCCGGGGTCGTAACTTTTGCATACGGTCCCCATTTTAGGCGCACGATAGCCCATTGGAAATTTCTATCCGATGAATACACATTATGTCGTCTAAATTTGACTCTGGCGAGCCCTAAAAACATTGTTTAGAGCCTCAAAATGACCCCGGAAATATAGGACTCGAAAACTGCCAAATTGAAAAACTGCCAAGATGAGCCAGTGGGAATAGGTGGGTGGCCACCTATATCCACCTGGATCAAACGTGAATATTTTTTTGAATAAATCTTGGGAGGTGATGGGGAACTGAAGTTGGTCTATTCGCTCGTCTAGTTCCCATTGGCCAATCAATACAAGATCTACCCCATAAGTCATTTGGGGCTAGTGGAAGTAACCATAGAAGGAGTAAAAATAAAGGTAGACTTTGAGGTCATAGAGATTATGGATGAATCTGATCCATATCCTCTACTATTGGGTATTGACTGAGCATGTGACAATAATGAGGTGTTAAACTTGAAGAAGAGGAAGATATCCTTTGAAACAAACACCTTGTGTGTGGTCACGTCACTAGATCCATATGAAGGCGACAAGTATAATGAGACCGTGGATGAGGATGCGTGGAGCTGAATCATTGAAAACATCTATAATATTACAAGATGCGGGGAGGACTACATCAACCCCACCGCATATGGAGAGTTAAGTTGGAGAAGTTTCAAGTCGTGTGACATGGATCTAAAGGACACCATGAATAGGTGGTAGAATAATCTCTATGAAGTTTCCACTCGCATATGTGTGAGGATAATAAAAGGAGTTTGTTGGATCGGGTTTGAGTTGTGTGATGCCCTGTTGTTTCATGGGAAAGGGTCAGTGGAGACGTTCCTTATGTAGATGGAGAAAACCATTCTTGCATAGCATAGACTTCAGGCCATGGATGTAGTGGTTGGAGGGACACACAGGAGGTGGTGGGTGACACACCTCCCAAATATTCACAATTGGGCATAGGTAGTTGAGTTCATAAAGGTTCGATTCCATCCCATCGCTGACTTTGAACTATAAAACCGATAAAAGGGCATTGAGGATCCTCAAGAACATATTTATTTTTCTGGACATCGTTGGATCTCTAAAAATATCCCTTGAGCTCAATGGGTCCATCGTTTTACCCCGAGAAGTTGGTACATTCAGGAGGAACTCAGGAGGCAAACAATTGAGTGGACCCATATGAGCTACTAGTTGCTTTCAACCTTCAGTTTCACCACATAATATTTGTCTCACGGAGAGGTGCTCTTCCATATTAAGGACTTTAATTTCCATCGAAAGCCAAAGGACACTACCCTTGAGGTGGTCTACTCATACCATCAGTCGATGGAAAAAATGAAAGAAGTAATACATTGTTGGAAGATTTATGTGGAAAATATTGATGGCAATGACCCTCGTGGCATCCAATTGAAAGAGTCAGAAGGAGAGCAGGCATTAAAGGGTAAGGCGGAAAAGGTGGTTGCACCAGATTATAATGCCCCAATAAGAACCAAGAAACCTAATATTAACATTGAAGAAGATCCCAAGATGGCCATTCTTGGAAATTGTTGGGATAACGAGACAATCACTAAGGTTGTTGACCTCCTTAAGGAATACGAGGACTTGTTTACTCATATATTTTTTGATATGAAAGGAATTTCCATATCATTGGGGCATATGAAGATTCAATACAATTTGGATGCCAAACCAGTCAAGAGAAGGCCTTGTCACTTAAATCCTAAGTATAAAGAAAAGGTGCACAAAGAACTAGATCGAATGTTGAATGCGAGAATTATTGTCCCTGTCAAAAAATTTGAATGGATTAGTCCTATGGTGGTGCAACCCAAGAAAAACGAGATATTTGCATATGCATCGATCTGAGGAGTCTAAACACAGCCTACATCCATGACCCTTTCGCGACACCCTTCACAAATGAAGTGTTGGAAAAATTTAGCGGCTAGGAAGCCTACTCATTCACATATGGATCCTCAGGATATCATCAAGTTTAGATCGCAAAGGAAGATTGGGCCAAAACCACCTTTGCGACCAAATGGGGGTCATCTGCATATATGGTCATACCCTTTAGCTTGAAAAATTCCCCTATAGTGTTTTCCTCGATAGTGGTCGCAACTTTCAAGGAGTTTATACACAAGTTCCTTGAGGTATACTTGGATGATTGGACTGTATTCAGTCTGTTAAAAGAACATATGCAAGCTCTTCTACTAATGTTGGATCGAGGCCACCATCTACAAATATCCTTGAATTTAAAGAAATGCATCTTTAATACACCCTTTGGTATATTGTTGGGCCACATCATGTGCAAGGATGGTTTACTTGTGGACCCAGCTAAGCTTTCTACCATCTTGGATATGGTGGCCCCCACTTCAGTTAGAGAAATGTGCGCAACATTGTGTCATACAGGATACTACCAGTGGTTCATCCTAAATTATGCCCAAAATGCGGCTCCATTGAAAATGTTGTTGCGCAAGGATACTCAGTAGAAGTGGGCAATGAAATTCCAACAAACCTTTGATACCCTCAAAGAAAAATTGGTTACTGCACCCATTTTGGTGTTTCCTCATTGGTCCAAACTCTTCCATGTCAACATCAATGCTTCATCCATTGCGTTGGGTGTCATTCATGCACAGTCAAGGGAGGGAAACATCGATCATCTGGTCTATTTTTCTAGCTAGAAGTTTTTCGATGCAAAAAAGTATTATACAACAACTGAGCACGAGGGCATGGGCATGGTATATGCCTTGCAAAAATATTGTCACTACTTAACGGGGTCAATGTTCAAATTCTTCACTGATCACTCTAATATCAAGTATTTGGTCAACAAGCTGGTGTTGGGTGGACGAATCTATCATTGGTTGTTGCTATTCCAAGAGTTTGACTTCAAAGTTGTCGCTAATCCTAGCAAACACAATGTTGGACCAGAACATCTATCGTGGATTAAGACTAGGGAAGTTGTTACGAGCCTCGATGATGAACTCCCTGATGCACAACTCTTTCGAGTCGAAATCATGCCTGATCAAATGGCCAAAATAACATAATTTATCTTCATTGGTCAGCCTCCCACCGAGTATACTCCCACACAACGTCAACAACTAGTGACCTATAGTGTTGATTATCAGTTAATTGTCGGACAATTGTATAATTTGGGCATAGATGGCATCCTACATCGTTGTGCTTCGAAACATGAACGTGAATCCATCCTATATGAGGCACATGACAGAATTGTTGGAGGCCACAATGTTGATAAGGGTACCGCATGCAAGGTCATGCGCATAGGACTTTGGTGCCTCTCTCTCTTCGCAGAGTCTAAAGACTACTTCAAACACTGTGACGTATTTCAACGTGTTGGCAAGCCCTGTCGTAAAGATGAGCTTATGTTGTTCCCCATAGCCGCACTTGAGCCCTTTGAAAAATGGGAAATAGATTTTTTCGATCCCATCAATCCTCCTACAGATCGCACATGGGCGCACTACATCATTATTGCGATTTAATACCTCACAAGGTGGTTCGAAGTAACATCACTCAATGATTGTACGACAGAAATTGTCGAATGCTTCATTTATTAGAACGTCATCACCATATTTGGATGTCCAAGGGTGTTTATGAGTGACCAGGGGTCACATTTTGTGAATGAAAATATTCAATGACTCACTCATAAGTTCATGATCCATCACCAGAAGAGCACTCCTTATCACACTCAAGACAATGGGATAATGGAAGCTTTTAATAAAATTTTAGTGCATTCTCTCACAAAAGTTTGCAATGTGCAACGTGATTACTAGGCTCAATGCATCACCGCAATCCTATGGGCTTATTGAGCAATATGAAAAAAGGCTAACAAAGTGCACGCCATTCAGACTTGTCTATGGAAAAGAAGCGATCATGGTGCTAGAATTTGTTGTGCCTAGCCTCAGGGTCACCCTAGCCACCCAAATGACCGATGATCAGTCTCTTCAACACAGGTTAGACTAGCTAATGGAACTAGAAGAAGATCGAATGATGGTTGGTTTCAGTCAAGTGGTTGATAAAGAACGAAACAAGGCATGGCGTGACTATAACATATGCCAAAAAATTATCTAGACTGGCTATTTGGTATTATTATACGACAACAAATATTTACACCATTCGGGCAAGCTCCCCATGCATTTGTTGGGTCCTTTCTAAATAGTCTACATCATTGAAGTAGGTGTCGCTAAGTTGGAAACCCTAAAAGGTCAACCGCTCAAGGGACTCATTAATGGCAGCAATTTGAAGTTTTATTATGGCCTGTAGGGGTCCACCATAGTTTAAAAACTTTGGATCTACATGTTGAGTAGAGGTAGAATAGATTTAGTGTAGCTTGTACAACATGTAGCATCTATCATAGTCGACATAAGTTACCTTTTAAATAGCACAACATTCACATCAGTCAAGCAAGTGGACTCGATAGATTGACAATTTGAGCAAGTTCCCATATTTCCAAATCAAGCTGACGCTCTGACATAGATATAGGGTTTGGATTCGGTCTAACAATTCACACAGGTTTTTGAAGAGTTTCCTGAAAATTCAATCCATTAAAAGGGTAAGTAATCCAAGTTAGGTAGTTCACACATGACATGAGTGCACAGTCAGTTATACCACCCCTTTCCCCAAGAAGCATATTTAGTATGGTGGATCGAGTATATCGATCTCCCCATGAGCCAAATTTCTCAGCCACTTTCTACTTGTTCTCCAAGCTAAACCCCCTCGAATATTTATTCCTCCCATTTTCCCTATTCCCCACCCTCTTATCCTTATATATATCACCCCTCCAACGCTCTTATTGAAGTATTTCTCCACACCCCATTCCATCGCACCTCCATCCATGACTTCATTCATCATTTCGTTGACAGTTTCTCCACTTCCATTACCTCTCTCTAGAATTCCACGTTCCCTTGTCATGGCGTGACTAGTCGACTATCCATACTCTGTTATTTCCAGTACGATCGATCAACTCCAATGTCTTCCCTTTAGTTTTTACACAGAATGTCAATCTGTCACAAATTGCTCCATTGTTATCCCTCCTCTTCCTTTCCTACCATGTATAAGCTCATCCCACCACAGCTCTTTGAAACGTGTTTCATACTCACGACAATTCACCAGTGTTCTCAGCACATATCTATGTGAACAGTCGCCATGCATCATACCCTTTGTTGATAGGAAGCGACCCTACTCATTGGCTCGCCTAGAGCCCTCCTCTCATCCATCATCATCGACCCTCCTCCATAAGCGGCGACATTGGGAAAAATTCATCCATTTAATCTTATTGCTACTATGACTACTCCCACATTTTGTCAATGATCCACAACCCTCCAAAGTTTGAGTGGATGAGACGTTATGCTTAGACGGGCTGCCCCAGAACAAAAAGACAGGCAAAGAATGATGCTCTCTCTTGATGGAGCCTCATTCTCTTTAGTGCTCTGTGTTGGCTGGTGGGATTTAAACAAATACCTTATTCCCCTACATAGACACTAGTGAAGGTTCTTGAGGGAGCATCTCACCGCATTCCCTCCAAATCCATATTTTACCATGCAACCTACTTGATTCATTCACGAACCTGAGTCGAGTTTCGCCTACAACCTGCATCGATGATCTGCTCTTACTCAAACTGTCCACCTTCAGAACTTGCCACAATTGTCTCGAGGATGAGACAAATAATAATGGTGGGGGCCTGTTGGCACCCAAAGTTTTGGGTTCAGTTTTGCGCGTGCGCACAAATGAATTTGTCCAAGCTCATTCCATAGTTTTGCGCACACCTAAGGAAATGCATGAGAAATGACGAAGAGTATATGTCGGACCAAGTTTTTTCAGTTGTGTGCCAAGCTTAAAATCTACCCAGTGCACGTCGGTCTGATTTTTTTCCATTGCACTTGAAATAAAGAATATTCCCATCGGAATCAAGAAAGTAATCATCGATAAATCTTCTCAAATGATTACTGCCAACAATGTACAAGGACGTGGGACAGCCAAAGGATGTGTTGGCTAGGCAATTAAGATCGCCATTGATACAGAAAGTCTACGTGGAGCGCTAGCAAACATTAGAAGCATGCTAGGAATTTTTTACAAACAAGCGAGTGGAGTAGAGAAGAAAGAGACAATGCTCCCCAACAAAGAAAGCTATAAAAGGAAGCACTAATATCAGAAATAGGGTTGGTTGTTTAGCTAGATACTAAGGAGAATAGATTCATTGATTTCTTAGTATTGAGCTCGCTCTGACCCTATTGTAATATTGTAATGCTTTTGAATATATGCATGTGTCTGAGTGTTGAGCAAGGTGCATTGCACAGTGTGTTGTAACTATGAGGATTCATATAGAAAATATATGAAGTTATATGGTTGTCATAAATGTTTGTTTTGCGCTATGTATAACTCAGTTGTGATGGAATGGCTCTACTATTAAAGATGTGATAGTTCTGATCCATTTTGTGTATATCATGTATGAGTTGAATATGTGTGTGTATTGTTTTCCTTCTTAGTCCTGGTATTCTGTTAGATGTGAACTACATGGATGGCAATTTCAATGACCCTTTGTGTGTTTAAGCCTTCATAGTTGTCATAAGACCTTATGGTATTTGTGATCCCCTTTGACTATCGGGTGAGACCTTCCTTTTCCTTGGTTGAGGATTGATATGTCGGTTCTCTCAGGTTTTTGTTGGAATACTCTGGACAAACCCTGGGTCTAAACTCCCTAGTGTTAATAAGGACGTGCGCAAGCATGGATCAAAATGCCCAACACCCGGGCTTTCTGAATGGACCCCTTTCTGAATCCACCCTTCTGAGAATCTAATGGTTAAGCTCAACCACGTCCAATGGTCTAGATCTTCGTGGACATCATAATTGATCGACCTTTAACTCGATCGAACTGAATTCGTCGGGATGCTAAACACACCCAAACCTTCTAAATGAGCTCTTCTGAAAACACTTCCCGTAGATCCAATAGTTGGGAAAGGATTTGGTTAATCTGATGGATCTTGTTTGTTTAGGATTCTTCCATCGAAATCCTCCCTTCAAACTCAATCTCATGCCTAACTCCAAAATTTTTATGAAACCTTCTTACTGAAGGCCTGTCTGGAACCTCTTTTTTCTAGCCTCTACGATTGAATCTCGATTGTGGATTCTCTAGGTCGAATTAATCCGGTTTGTCAATCTGTAAGACTTAACAATCGCCATGAAATGAATAACAATTCAGCTTGCAAATACAAATTCGACTCTCCAACTTGCAGCTTGATGACACAAATTTCTTATTTGATTGCTCTTAAGTCAAAATAAATCTAAAACTATCAACAAATTTGGGGATTTTGCTATGGTTCACCATTTTTCCCCAAATTCGTCACAATACAATATATGTAACCACAAATTTGCTCAATTCACGTTGGCTCCTAACCCATACAAGCTTAGCGTTGAACCTTGAGCTCTTATACCAATCTATAATGTCCCCCAACTTAACCGAGGAACATTACTATGCTAAAAAACACATAAACTTGAAATTTTCTTCTGCTAATTAATTCTTAGCTTACTAGCTACAATTTATACACATAATTAACTAGATTCAGATACCCATAATTAATTGCAACTACAACATTCTAAATGGGCATGAATGCAACTAATAAACGCATTAACAACAACAAATAAACCATTCATAAACACAGAGATAAGAACAACAATTAAACTCATGGGATAACTTAGAAAATAGATAAACACTTATCTTTCCAAAAGATTTTTGCAACCAACTACTTGGGAAGGACATTCTTCCCAACCATAGACTTGTTGTTCTAAATCTCAATAGAAAGTCACCCCCAAGATGGGGATAGGAATCCGCAAAAGAAGGGTGCCTCTAACAATCCCCTCACAGCTCAATATCACACAACCCATTGGTTTTCTCTTATAGTTATCCTGAATTTCTTCCATCTCTCTTCCTCTTGACCTGCCCAACCCAAGGAATGCACCCCTTCACTGCTCTCAGTCCATCGGACATCCCATTTATTTTTTAGGGTCTCTCTCGTTCAGCTAACTAGGAATCTTTCTACTGGGAACTCAAGGAAACACACTACCAAGAAAAACTACCAACAACAAATAGAAAACACTTGTTGTTACAGTGCAACCCACTCAGGAGATCACTCTTCAGGCATGACAACCTGACTCTTCTATTTCCAGCTCCAAAATGCTCCAGCATGCTCCAGAATTCACCCATACTTCTTGCTTAAGCTCCCAATCTCTACTCCCCTATTTTTTGTTTGTTCTTCATGAAAAATTGAATGTGTAAAATTGTTTGTTACTAACCATACGAATTTCTTCTCTTTTCCCAAGATAATTGACTGCTCACTCTGGCCAATGTTGATTGTACTTCAGTCCTATGCTTCCAATTGTTAGCACTGAGAGTCACCCTCAAACTGCTAAAGGATAAGCCTAGTACCCATTTGATTTAAATGATTAAAACACGTTATACTTGGTGGATCAGCAAGATAAGAGTAAAAGGGAGCACATTAGACTACTTGATGCAATACATTCTATTGGGCATGGAGTCATAACATTCTGCAGAAGAAAGGCAATCAGGTTGCCTACCATATAAAAGGCTTATGAAAATATGGGTAGAAGAATAGAAGGTAAACAAAAAGAATAATCTCCACATAACAAAGATCCTTTATGTAAGATAGATAAAAGAGTGCTTGAGAAATAATCAATGATTAAGAGGCAATTACCACAAATCCTTTGCAGCTCATGAATCCATTAACCAAAGGCAACTTTTGATCTTCAAAATTTGTAAATATTACTCAATCAAGATGCTAAGAAAGAATGGAAAAGAGAGAAAAAACTCTAGTATCACAACTTTCATGAATCTCTAATAGCAGAAATGCCTACAACACATGCTCCCTAGCTTACAAATACACAGATAAACTGCCCTTGCAACTCTCTCCTCTCTTGGATTATGAATACAACCCTTTCCTTCTAAAAATCCCTTTCATTTATAGTGAATTATCTCTATATACCCTAAGTAGGTAGAAACCAAAGAGATAAATAGGATCCTCCTCCATTTAGGAGTCTTGTTACAAAAGATTCTAACAAAAACCTAATAAATTCCTATTTTTCAGAAACTTTCCTATTTTGATAAATGCCTTTTGAAACATGTCATTCTGCTTGATCTGGAAATGGAACACATGTCCATCATGTCCAACTAAATCCTAGGAGACCATTTGAACCTTCCTTGAAAACTGGTAGCCCTCCCATAGCTCGAATTTGTCAGACTGTTAGAGTTCGCAGCGCCTGTGACATCATGCACTGCAAACTTTATTGTAGGTGATTTTTTTTATCTTTTGTCCAAAAATATGAAGTGGGTCTGACTGATTTTTTGTCAGCAAGTTAAACACACCATTTTTGTCCTCCACACCAAATTTCAGAGGAACCCAGATGGGAATTCAAAACTTACAAGCAAAACAATCCTCTATTTTGTGCTAATTGCTTGCAAACTGTCATAAATTACCAGTTCCCAGCGTCGACACTACGAACTTTCCTATAGCATCCTGTTTCACTTGCTAATGTTTTTACACCTCCCAAAATTGTCTCAAGTGTCCCAAAATGTTGTAACAACTTCATAATCTTGGTACATGACTAGAAGAAAACATTCAAAAAGTTAATCATGGTTTAAAAACATAGACATCCTCAAAAGTTGTAAAAATTCATAACACAAGAAACTTGACCAAAACTGATGCTTACAATTGTTAGCTTTTTAGCTCGGGAGGTACTCCGCATGTTTTGTCTTGAATGCGGATGTTACCTTAATATTTACACTACCAGGCACTTTACTTTGTAATAGTTTTTATAAAGTTGTTTTAAGTGGTTATTTATTAAAGTGACTTTTTAATAAAGTGTACCTTCTATTTTTAAAGTCACTTTATTTTCATACAACGCTTATGTAATAAAGTGAAATTCACTTTAATTTTAAATGAGACATTTTGGAGGGAATGAATCATGACCCTTGATCTTGAAAAAGACAAGATTTAATCTTGGCCTTTGGATCTAGGGTTGGGAAGGTAAAAAGACACTTTTGGGGGGAAAATGTCATTTTCAGATTATAAAAGAATGCATTGGGTAGTGTACAAGACATGTCGAATGTTTGAGAAGACATTGGGAAGAGAGTTAGAGAGATTTTTTGAATATGCTTGAGAGAGGAAAGTGAGCAGCAAAGAGGGCACGTTTTTCGAGGAAAGAGGGCACGATTCTCGAGAAAAAATTTCTATGAATTTTTGGCCGAAATATATTTTTGTTGTGGGAGGTCATATTGTACAGTCCGTACAGCCGTACGTATTTGGCATGAAAATCGAGGTGATTTTTGGCACAATTTTCGAGGTGGTTTTCATATTTTCAGTCACTGTTTTTGGGCCGTACGAAATAGTTCGTACAATGGACTGTGGGCACGGAAAACAAGGTACGAAAGAGGCTGGACAGCGGTACGATTTTGGCATGGAAAACGAGGTAGATTTCTGTGGGACAGATTTGGTGTTGTGAGGTATTTTCCTTGGTTGGAAATGTTGTTTTGTTGTTGATATGTACTTTCCTGAAGCATAATAATAAGATCTCTCTCTCTCTCATTGGGTTTCCCCACTTTGGGGTTTTCCTTGGCATTTGCCTAAATTTCTATGAGTTATGGGTTGTTGTCCATTGTGTATTTTCGCTGCATATTTTGTTTAGCAATGTGTATTTTTGCTTATGGAAATTTCTGAATGTGGGTTTTATGCATTTCTGAAATTTATGAAGACAGTTTTCTCTAGGTTGCTAAATGTTTAACATAATATTAGTTTGCTGATTTTTTGTCATTAAAAATCTACATGGTATCAGAGCTTTGTCTCTGACAGTGGGCAGTGTGATTTTTGGGCAAAAGGGTGTGATTGTTTTCTTTGAGTTGTGACAGGGAATATGGTTGCAAGAATTAGATATGAGGATTGGTTGGATGGCATTTCCAACTACTTGCAATGGAAGGTTCGTATGTTAGTCGTTCTCAAGGAGAACAAGATCTATAGCTATGTCAACTCTATTGTAGCAGCTCCCGCAATAGATCTTGTTGTTTTGTACTTGCATGAGACCAAGGAAGCCAAAGCTCAGAGGATTATTCTGGATGGGGTGAAGGATCACCTTATCCCACACTTGGCTGAGAAAAAGACTACCAAGGAGATGTGGGATGCACTTAAGAACTTGTTCGAGGCGAAGAACGAGAACCAAAAGATGGCCTTGAGGGCTAAGTTGCATGATACCAAGATGGGTAAGGAGGAGAGTGTCTCTTCTTATCTTACCCGGGTGGCTCAAGTCAAAGATGAGCTAGCAGCTGTTGGAGAGGTCATTTCGGATTCTGAGTTGGTGAGGATAGCCTTAAATGGCTTCACCAAAGATTGGGAAGTCTTCGTGAAGTGCGTGGTGGGTCGTGAGCATCTACTAGATTGGAGCAGACTATGGGATGATCTCACTCGGGAGGAGATCCGAGAAACATCTCAGAGCAGTGATCAGAAGACAAACAGAGCTGATGAGAATGTTGCTCTTGTGGCAAAGAGCAAGAAGAAAGGAAGTTCCAGAAGGGACTTGAGTAAAGTCAGATGCTATTGTTGTAACCAGTTGGGGCACCTTGCCTCTCAATATCCTGAGAGGAAGAAGAAGAAGAAGGAGTCAGAGGGGCCTGAGACAGCTGCTATAACAGCCATAGAGGACTTTGCTTCAAAGTTCGATAGGGAATTTTCTTTGGTTACCCTAGTTTCCAGTGTCGGCAGCGGAGGATTTGGAGGTGATGTCAAATGGATTGTGGATAGCGGAGCCTCCAACCACATGACGAGAATCTAGCGAGTATTCCCAGATTTCACATAGATTGGTCCTGGCCGATAGGTGGTAAATGAAGGTGGTATGGTGAGAGTTGTACATGGAGTTGGGAATGTCAGATTCCAACTTGAGTTTGGGGGACTCTTGGAGATTGATGGATTTCTCTTTGTTCCATGGTTGAGTGTTAACTTGCTCTCATTCTCAGCCTTGGACGATGTAAGATATTGCGTATTGTTCAAGAGGGAACATGTCTTTATCTACAGAGAGGGAGTGGACCTGGTAGAGCTGCAGTTGATCGGTAACCAGGTGAATAGGTTGTATATATTGAGAGGACAGCCTTTGATGTATGATTCAGCATCGGGTGAGGAGCATGAGGAGGCTTCTAAGACTGCGGTGGCGCCAAGGTATCAGTCTTGCATTCCGAGAGAAGAGAGCGAGTCTCTTCTGAGAACTGGCAGAAGGCTCAGCCAAGTTGATCGAACCGATGCTCAAGATGAAGTGAGCTCAGGGTTCCAGGAGGTTTCCAGGAGAAGATCTTCTAGTTCGAGTTTTGTGCAGATGTTGCAGATGGCTCCAAGTTCAGAGGGAGCTCTTACAAAGCACAGTGTGATGGGACCAGATGATGGAGATGGCAGCGAGTACATCCCTCGCTAAGAGGGAGTGTTATCTTTTTAGCTCGGGAGGTACTCTGCATGTTTTGTCTTGAATGCGGATGTTACCTTAATATTTACACTACCATGCACTTAACTTTGTAATAGTTTTTATAAAGTTGTTTTAAGTGGTTCTTTTATTAAAGTGACTTTTTAATAAAGTGTACCTTCTATTTTTAAAGTGACTTTATTTTCATAAACCACTTATGTAATAAAGTGAAATTCACTTTAATTTTAAATGAGACATTTTGAAGGGAATGAATCACGACCCTTGATCTTGAAAAAGGCAAGATCTAATCTTGGCCTTTGGATCTAGGGTTGGGAAGGTGAAAAGACACTTTTGGGGGGAAAATGTCATTTTCAAATTATAAAAGAATGCATTGGGTAGTGTGCAAGACATGTCGAATGTTTGAGAAGACATTGGGAGGAGAGTTAGAGAGATTTTCTGAGTATGGTTGAGAGAGGAAAGTGAGTAGCAAAGAGGGCACGATTCTCGAGAAAAAAAATTGTGAATTTTTGGCTGAAATATTTTTCTACTGTGGGAGGTCGTACTGTATGGATCTGTATAGTCCATACATCCGTACGGATTTGGCACGGAAATCGAGGTGATTTTTGGCACGATTTTCGAGGTAGTTTTTAGATTTTCGATGGTTGTTTTTGGGCCATACGGAACAGTCCGTACAATGGATTGTGGGCACAGAAAACGAGGTACATAAGAGGCTGGACAACGGTACGGTTTTGGCACGAAAAACGAGGCAAATTTATGTGGGACAGATTTGGTGTTGTGAGGTATTTTCCTCGGCTGGAAATGTTGTTTTGTTGCTGATATGTACTTTCCTGAAGCATAATAATAAGATCTCTCTCTCTCTCGTTGGGTTTCCCCACTTTGGGGTTTTCCCTGGAATTTGCCTAAATTTCTGTGAGTTATGGGTTGTTGTCCACTATGTATTTCCGCTGCATATTTTGCTTAGCAATGTGTATTTCTACTTATGGAAATTTATGAATGTGGGTTTTATGCATTTCTGAAATTTATGAATGTGGGTTTTATGCATTTTTGAAATTTATGAAGACAATTATCTCTAGATTGCTAAGTGTTTGACAGAATTTCAGTTTGTTGATTTTGGTCATTAAAAATCTACAACAATCTCCCCTCCCTTGTAAGTCTTCCTATGTTGTTGATGTCCATAATTCCTGCTGAAGGATGTATTTTTTGTGAGTTTTAATGACAGCTATATGTGTGAAGAGGGGGAAAACAAGAGATTATGATATTGATGACAGAACTATTTTCAATAGGCTGGTATTAAACACAGTTTTATGGAATTTATCCTATACACAGGAGGCATAAGAGGAGACACTCTTTCAATCAGAAACGGTGAGGAGTGGCAATTGGGAGTTATAATAAAAGGGAAGTGCAAGAAAATTCTCAGATTAAACATGGTTTACTCATCAATACAAATATCAGTTAATCAGCATGAGAATGCATTCAATATTCAAACATGGTTCAATAGCTTATCAAACACTTGTTTCAAGTTTAAGAGGGGTGCATATTTACTCTTTAAAAGTTGATCTTGTAAAGATGCAGAAAAATGGGGTTTTAATAATGCTGGAATGGAGGGTTCACAGAGCTAGGTGAAAATGATGGGAGCAAGTAAATTTTGAGCAGGAGGAAAACTGAATGAGATCAAAAGGTGGTCAGGTTTAGTAGGCACGGTTCAGAGCATCTTTTAAGTGAATTTTGCAAACTGATAGCAAGGCAGTGACAGTTTGCAACGCCAAAGGAAAAGCAATCAAAACCCCTTTCTCGACCTTCAAATAGGATGTAAACTCTCATGGAGTACCTGGTGGTCCTGAGTTTGATGTTGGTGTCTTTGAATTTGCACAGGGGTGTCTGCAAGTAGTCCAACCTCCAACACTCTCCTTCAGCCAGTTCGCAGTGCTAGTTTGCAACGCACTGGTGTTTTAATTTTATCTCTCAAATGCTCATGAATAGGTGATAAAGATAATTCCAACTGTTGCTAAAATTCTTCCTTTTCTTCTTCACTGACATATATTGGTTGGTTGCTAATAGGCTTTGTATGTGCTTTAGTAAATATATGCTCTTCATCATCAGAATATTCATCAAGGATAGGTTGATCTTTGTCAACATTTGGGACAACAATCTCATTAGAGGAATGATTTTTATAGACATTTGTTACAAGGATAGATGCATCCACTACATTGTTGCCATTTTCTTCATCATAAGAGCAGTCAATAAAATCTACTTTCAACAATGGAAAACTAGGAAAGGAAAGATATGAGTTTTCCTTGATTTCTTCAACAGAAACATCTATTTCAACCTTATAATATGAGGAAACACTTGGTGTATGTTGAATATCCTTTTCAAACTCCTCACAACAATTCTCAAATAGAAATTCAGTTGAAAAATACCTTTTATAGTGCTCCTTAAAAGCCGAGTGAAATTCCTTTAATGATGAAATGCTAGAATGAGGTAGTGAGAAATACCATTGGCGTGCATCACCATCTAATAAATCCATGAACATTTTCATCAATACATCCTCATGATAAAAATCCAGTTAATCCATGCATTGATGAAACTAAAAGAAATGTTGTGCAGGATTATCCTCCATCCTTTCTCTGAATACAGGTAGAAAATCTCCCCATTCTGATATATGAGGTACTGGATGTGGGAAACCAAAAACTGCAAAAAAGTTAAGAGGTGCAAACCTCCAAGCAAATGCCTTTGACATTCTGAAATTGTGGAGTCACCACTAGATCTGTCCTTCATGGAGTCGTTAGGTGAATGATGTAGTATGTACTATGTCAGCATCTTTTGTTCACCATCAAATACTGGATATGAGCTTTGTCGTTCTCCCAGGTAAAATCTTCAACTTCGTCCCCGACAATGGCGCCAAAAATGTTATCACTGAGAGTCACCCTCGGACTGCTAGAGGATAAGCCAAGTACCCATTTGATTTAAATGATTAAAACATGTTATACTTGGTGGATCAGCAAGAGAAGAGTAAAAGGGAGGGCATTAGACAGCTTGCAAATACATTCTATTGGGCATGAATTCATAACATTTTGCAGATCAAAGGCAATCGGACTGCTGAAAACAATAAAATCTCCTATGTCATGAATTGTAGGGGTCAAACAGAACCACTTTGGTTTTGTTTTTGAGTCACACATTTGAACCTTACAGCATTACCTTGACATGTCACACATCCATGTTGTACATAAGATTCTCTTTATCATTATTTATTCGTTTAAGTGTCAATTCAGAGTCAGGTGTCTGCTCTGTCAACTCACTAGGAGAGCTCACAACGTACTCTAACTACATGATTCTTTCATCTATCATCATTGCAAATTAATGATCCATGTCAGAGGAGATATCATTGTTTTCAGCACCATCTTTAACCATTTTTTCAGGGATCATGTCATTGGATCCCCTAGCAGTCTCCTCGAAGTAAGCAATTCTTGTTTGAATCAAGCATTGCGAAATGGTGTTGCGAACTCAATTCTTGAGAAAATTCTTCTAAATATTTGATCAACTTTTGAACGATGATGTGGGGTTTTCTAAAAAAAATTGTGGAGGAGCAGAATATTGGCATTGACCCGCTGACAAAAATTTAGCCCAACCCAGTTTGGCATTTGAGAGATAAAATTAAAACACCAGTGCGTTGAAAAATGGCGCTACGAACTGGTTGAAGGAGAGTGTTGGAGGTTGGACTACTTGCAGACAACCTTGTGCAAATTCAAAGACACCAGCATGAAACTCATGACCACCAGGTACTCCATGAGATTTTACATCTTATTTGAAGGTCGAGAAAGGGGTTTTGGCTACTTTTTCTTTTGGCGCTGCAAACTGTCACTGCCTTGCTATCAGTTTGCAAAATTCACTTAAAATATGCTTTGAACTATGCATATTAAACTTGACCACCTTCTGACCACATTCAGTTTTCCTCCTGCTCAAAATTTACTTGCTCCCATCATTTTCACCTAGCACTGCGACCCCTTTGTTCCAACGTTATTTTTCTGCATCTTTACAAGCTCAACTTGAAACAGGTGGTTGATCAGCTATTGAACCGGGTTTAAAGATTGAATGCATTCTCATGTTGATTAACTGATATTTGTATTGATGAGTAAACCATGTTTAAGCTGAGAATTTGTTTGCACTTCCCTTTTATTTTAACTCCCAATTGTCGATCCTTATTGTTTTTTATTGAAAGAGTGTCTCCTTTTATACCTCATGTGTATAGGATAAAGTCCATAAAACTTTGTTTAATGCCAGCCTATTGAAAATAGTCATGTCATCAATATACTAATCTCATGTTTTCCCTCTCTTCACACATATATCTGCTATTAAAACTCACAAAAAATACATTCTTCAACAACAGTTATGGACATCAACAACATAGGAAGACTTACAAGGGAGGGGAGATTGCAAGGATTGAGCCCTATTACATGATGACCAAGATTGCTACCAGGAGAAGCTCTAGGATTAGAAAATGAAGATGTTGAACCTCCATAACCAAGCATTAGTTTTGGTCAAGTTTTTTTGTTATGCATTTTTACAACTTTGAGGATGTTTATGTTTTTAAATCATGATTAGCTATTTGAATGTTTTCTTCTGGTCATGTACCAAGATTATGAAGTTGTTACAACATTTTGGGACACTTGATACAGTTTTGGGAGGTGTTAAAACATTTTCAAGTGAAACAGGCTGCTACAGGAAAGTTCGCAGTGTCGGGGCTGCGAACTGGTAATTTATGACAGTTTGCAAGCAATTAACACAAAGTAGAGGATTGTTTTGCTTGTAACTCTTGAATTCCCATCTGGGTTCCTCTAAAATTTGGTGTGGAGGACAAACATAGTGATTTTTACTTGCTATCAAAAACTCAGCCTGACCCACTTCACATTTTTGGAGAAATGATAAAAACGTCACCTACAGGAAAGTTGGCAACGCATGTTGTCACAGGCGCTGTGAACTCTAATAGTCTGACAAATTAGAGCTATGGGAGGGCTTCCAGTTGCGAGGGAAGGTTTGAATGGTCTCTTAGGAGTTAGTTGGACATGTGTTCCATTTCCAGATCAAGCAGAATGACTTGTTTCAAAAGGCATTTATCACAATAGGCAAGATCCCGAAAAATAGGAATTTGTTAGGTTTTTGTTGGAATCTTTTGTAACAAGACTCCTAAATGGAGGAGGATCCTATGTATCTCCTTGGTTTCGACCTCCTTAGGGTAGATAGATATCATTCACTATAACTGAAAGGGATTTTGAAAAGGAAAGGGTTGGATTCATGATCCAAGAGAGGAGAGAGCTGGAAGGGAAGTTTATCTGTGTATTTGTAAGCCAGAGGGCATGTGTTGTAGGCATTTCTGGCATTAGAGATTCATGAAAGTTGTGATACCAAAATGTTTTTCTCTTGTTTCCATTTTTTCTTATCATCTTGATTGAGTAATATTTACAAATTTTCAAGACCAAAAGTTGCCTTTGATTAATGGATTCATGAGCTGCAAAGGATTTGTGGTAATTGATTGTTAATCATTTGTTATTGTTCAAGCACTCTTTAATCTATCTTACAAAAAGGATCTTTGTTATGTGGATATTATTCAAACAAGAATTGCATACTTCGAGGAGACTATTAGGAGAGCCAATGACATGATCCCTGAAAAAATGGTTAAAGGTGGTGTTGAAAACAATGAAATCTCCTATGTCATGGTTCTTTAATTTGCAATGATGGTAGATGAAAGTATGATGTACTTAGAGTACGTTGCGAGTTCTCCTAGTGAATTGGCAACACATACACCTGACTTTGACTTGACACTTAAATGGATAAATGATGACAAAGATAATCTTGTGTACAACATGGAGGTGTGACATGTTAAGGTAATGATGTAAGGATCAAAGGTGTGACTCAAAAACAAAACCAATGTGGTTATTTTTTACCCGTACAATTCTATGTGCTAACACCAATAACTATGGTATATGACTCCCACACCCACCCTCCTACATGTATTCAATGATTGGCCTCTCATACACTCAACTAGAAAATAGAAGGTTTACCCAAATGATAATAAAATTTAGAAATATGGGTTTGATTTAATACCCATAAATAATTTCCCCCTTAGATCCCTCTTAGACACTCCCCAGGCATTCCCCCTTTCTTATGGATCAATCAACCCACATCTTTGTCCACATTCCCAACTACTGGTATCACATTATATTTATTAAAATTCAGAAAATACATTTTGTATATTACATCACTTGGCCATAACCATGTTGAATTTTCTTTCAACCCTAGGTATGCTCTGATACCATGTTTAAATTATTACTCCAACACCTAGGTACTTTGTTATCTAGTGATTTCCTTATAACAATTATATTAGAAGCTCACAAAACAATAGTACACTACTAAAATATTCAATTCAGTATCATGCAACGGAAGCATAAACTAGGAAACCAAATCAAGCACACATGAATGCCATAATTTTTGGGTAAATACCCTTGGAAAACCCTGGAGAGAAAACCAGTGCTGAGAATGATTTACTATGCTAAAATCAGGGCTCTCGTAACAGGGATAATGGCCCACTGAGAGAAATACAACTGCAAACTAACCTAGCAAGGTTTGACCCGCATATGTCCACGACTGTCTCCTCTTAGACCCGTGGATATGTACAAAAAGTTTGTACGAAAAACTATGTATAGTTTGACTCTTTCTTGTGGCTTTATTCTAATAAAACCCACATGTGTATGTCTATGTTCTCTCTTTTCCTTGACCTATATGATCTCTAGATGAAGGTCCTTCTTCACCTATCCAATATCTTGATCCACAGTCCTTCGTGATCCAATACTCTGTGTCAACTCCCTCAACACCTGTCAAGTTTAAGTTAAAGTCCTTCTTTGCTTCTACACTCTTGAATGACTCCACACTAGAAAAAGTCCTTATTTGTTATCTTTGTGTGAATGTATTGTCCTTGGTCCACTTGAATCACCATCCTTTGTGATCCAAGCACTCGAGCAGAGGTTCTTCTCTACTCTTGAGTGTGACCTTGGTGATTTCACACTAGCAAAGGCCCTCTTTTGCTATCTATATGAATTGTTTTCCTCCTTCTCCTAGACTTTCTTTTATAATCATGAGTTACAATCTATTTCTAATCTCCAAAGTGATCTACAGTTGAGATTAGTTCTCACACTCACTTTAGATTTAGATTACATGCTTTATGCTAAGTACTTTTAGCATGTTTCATAAATAACTCAATTAACTAATTACATAATTAATTAATAAAAGAAATTTGCTTTAATAATTCCTTTAACTAAAGTAAATTCAAGAGTAGAAGGCTTTGGACGATTTCCACATATCTATACACATAGACCTATGTGCAAATACATGTCTGATGCTACCACTAACATCAACAAGCCACACATTATATCTACATTATGCATTAATTAAATTGGGGATTATAGTGGGGTTGTTACAATTACAACAACATATATTTCATTCATGTCTGACTAATATCACTAGGCATCCCAAGAAAACAACCACTAAAACAATGCACTTCAAGCTGAGAAGTTTCACAACCCTAAGGGCTCAATTCCCTTCACAAAACAGGGCTAGAAAATACCTTGTAACACAATATTTATTACATCCCTAAATATTCCCATTTAGTTCCTTCTTAACTTGTCAAACCACTTAACAATTATGTTAAATATTCATGATAAATCAACTTACCAAACAACCCTAGAAACTATTCATTAACATTAAAAACAAAAAAAAACAAAAAAACAAACAAACATGATTTTGATTTTTAGATTTGCATGCACAATATTTGGAAAATAAAGGTACATTTCATATTGCAACACAATGAATATACAAGTATATACCATCAACTCATTGAAATTTGGTATAACATGTCGTACATGCTTATCACAAACTAGGACACTCCAATCGCATCCAAGCCCTAGCTAGGTCATCCACCATCAACAACAAACCCTAACCAACAATGACGACCTAAAAGGGAATCACACCAATCTACTCCTAGCTACTTGAAAGGCTTAATAAAAAGTAAACATCAACACCAACAAGTCCACCCTTGATCTCCCACTTGCATCACACAAGACGTATAGGAGATTCTCCAATCTCGTGTCACATAAGCCCTTGTTCTTCTTCACTTCTTTAGTGCTCTTGTCTTACTATAGGGTTTCCATTACTTAAATCCTAGGCCTTCTTATACTACACAAATACAAAGACTCCAAGACAACCCCAAACACTAGCCTTCCAAGCTTCTTGTCTATTATGGGGTTTGCATCTAACAAACCCAAAGCCTTCTTCTCTTTCATCGCACAAGCACCAAGATCTCTAAACAATGCTATAGTGGAATATCAAGAGTACATCAACATAAGATCTAAGTATTATTCAAGCTAAGAATCCCACCAAATTCCAAAATTCCTTTATTGGTCTAGCACACCATGTTCTTGTTCTAGAATTTACACCATACAAACCATACATCTTCTTCTCTTTGCATCACATAAGTGTCAAGACCTAAGCTCATCCATGTGCTACAATTCATATTTATGTCTCCTCCATGTTTTACATCACAAACCATAGGTATTCTTCCATACAATACTTTTCCAAGACAATTCAAAGATAAATAATGAGTTCGTAAATAATAAGTAATGATAAAGTCTTTCTCCCCCCTTAATATAGAATAGGTGAGGGAGGACAACATAAAACATAGAATAGGTCCACTTAAGTAAACCTAACCTAAATCAACGAGAAAACCCCATGTGGAGTGCTTTACAATACAAGGATAATAAGTGTCACACAAGGGTTTTACCCAACCACGGGTTGTTGCACCCTCCAAGCATGATGCCCCTTGGATCCAACTCCCGTCCTCCAAGATGTTTCATTATCCAACAAGTTGTTAGCCCCAAAATAGTTTCCTTTTACATTTCAATTTATTTAAGGTGCTCCTTCTCTATATGTGTGGCACATGCCCTCTTGTGCCCAACACTCCTCGACATGCATGTCAAGGTAATTGCTTTCTCTAATGTTTATCCTCAACATATATGTTTATGCCCATAACCAACCTCCACGAAGTATGCTTCTCAACCTAAGCAACATCAAGTCAAACATCCAACCTCTAAGTTGTATGTCACATGGTCCCATTCTCCTAGTGCTAAGTTCCTTCCTCAAATTACCTTGTGCTCATCCTCCTAGGTAGGTACCACTCCTAATCAAGCAACCAACTCCTTCGTTATGTGCACCCAATGGTTTAGTCATCATGTCGCATAGGATAACAACCTCCCAGGTAAGTGCGCCATGCTAGCACTATATCGAAGATCAAGTATCCAGTCATACCAATCCATCCATATATCCATCAAGCATCACCAAGTGACCAATAGATGTAGCGCTCTCCTAGCCAAGTGAAAAGACTTTTGGAGTAACCATACAAGATATCACTTCCTTTTTACAAGAAAAGTGTCCTTTGTAACACCCATCAATACACTTTGAATATACAACATGTAAAGCTTATGCCTCCACAAAGATGGAAGAATACTCCTCCATCATGAAATCATACCTACTCTACAAGAATCTGTGAGCGCTGCTTCCACAAGTACAATTACATACACCTCATCATCCAAGCAATCACTACTCATATAGGTGTGTCTCTCTCCAAGTAATCAATCAAGCAATCTACAACTCGACCTCTAGATGATGAACATGCAAGGAGGACAAAATCAAAGAAAATTTGTTTACATCATCAAATCAAGCTACTCCACCTTTGTCTTGAACTTCCCCTTTGTTATGGGTTCTAAAAGAACAATGACCTTTCGTGAAACTAAAGAAACATAACCCTTGATCATTGGTTCATGTCAAACAGTTGAAACACTTAAAAATAACAAAGACATCAACAACAACCTCTCGAAATTCCAACACCCCTAAAGTCAATATCACAAGACAAAATATTTAGCACCACATCAAGAGTTATAAATGACATCCTACAAAGATAATCACATCTCCAAACAAGACCAAGACATGTGGATCAGATGTGCAAAAAACACAAGACAAAAATTTGCATACATCTCAACTCATTGATCTTGAAATACCAAGCTTGTGGTAAAAGTAACAACTCATAGAGGTTTAACATCAAACTATGAGCATTATAATTCCTATTATGCACCTCAAAACTCCAACAACTACCTCAACAAGGTCACCTCCCTTGTTATGAGAAACTACCTCAACAAGGTCACCTCACTCGTTATGAAAGAATCTTAAAGAAAGAGAAATATCAAGGTCAACTCCCTCTTCTTGAGAGAATCCAACAACCCTGACACTAGTACTCATCACTACTCCCATCAGTTGCAAGCTTGAAATCAATTGATGATTCCACCACCATAACTTATGTACCTATATCCAAGTTAGCCTTCCACAACCTTCTTCAATGCCATCACTCCATTGCTTTGTTAGGATAAATCCAAGCCATAGTGGTCCTTTGTCTTCCTAGGGTTTTCCCTAAACCCCACACTCTAAAACAAGAGTAAAAAGTATAACCACATATGAAGAATACAACATGAAAGATCAACTCCCAAACATTAGGTATAGAGTACAAACACTACATAATATGAATGCACAAGATGACCTACTAAGATTCACTAATGGATTACCATCATACTACCTATCACATTTGTAACTAATCTCACAACTAGCACAATGTACAAGATGCACAACCAATACTATCCCCAAGGGATCATGCTCAAAGCTCCCTCCAATATATAACAATCACCAAAATTGTCACCATTCACGTAAAGACTTGAGTCACAACTCAACCAAAACAATTTGACAAATAATCATCAATCTATCATAAAATTAATTGACTCCTCTCGAGCTCCAAAAATTAGCAAAAACTCAAATGGTTAAGCATGCCTATCATAGCCATCAATCCACTCCAAACACTAGCATCCATTAGAAAAAATCAACTACCTATCACAAGTCCTCTTGGGAAGCACATCCACATAAAATAAATCACACACAAGTGATCAATAATGTAGATATTCTCCCTATCATATGTGAAAACACACACTTGTCAAAAGAATAACTCTGGAGTCAACCCATCAAACCCTTCATGGGTGCAGGTGTTCATGATCTGGAGCACGCTAGGGTTTCAACATTTGAAATATCTAGCATTCAAATCTTCAATAAGGCAATATTGGTCCAACAAATTTCATTCCATGTGGAAATTTCAAAAATATGTTCTTAATACAAATTTCAAAATTTTGCCTCATTTATTTGAGGTTTCCTAGATCTATTGCATGTGAAGTTTCAACCTTATAGTTGAATCTGAAATATCAATTACAAAAACATATATTTCGCTTCTTTTGAACCAAAATCACTAGGTAGACTAAGAAAACAAACATAAAAGCAATGCACTTCAAGGGGAGAAAATTTACAACCATAAAATCTCAATCCCTTCACAAATCAATTTTGGAAAAGTACTTTATAACATATTCATTACAACCCTAAATCTTCCCCTTTAGTTCCTTCTTAACTTGTTAAATCACTTAACATTTTTTTTCCAAGGAAATCCTCATGGAAAACCATCAAAGTACTTTGTCGTGATCCATGGATGGTAAACGGGGTAAACCGTCAGCCCTGATTACGGAGCCTCACCCCGAGGGGATCAATAGAGTCGAACTCGTGACCTCCCAAACTGATCATTGGGGGAGAGATATCACATCTAGCTCAAGACTGCTCGAGCTAACCCTCGGGAATAAAATCACTTAAAAAATATGTTACATGTTCATGATAAATCAACATACCAAACAATCACAGAAACTATTCACATACATAAAAAAATATAAGTTTGATTTTTAGATATGCAAACACAATATTTGGACAACAAAGGTACACTTCATATTACAACATAATGAACATACACGTACATACCATCAACTCATTACAAATTTGTACAACATGTCCTATCCACTTATCACAAGCTAGGACAATCTAGTTGCATCCAAACCCTAGCTAGAACATCAACCATCAACAACAAACCCTAACTAGCAATCATGACCTAGCAAGGCATTACCACGGGGGACTTGCCTTGTTGAACAATATCTTATCACATTCGTTCATAAAGGGGGTTTTAAAATTGTGAAAAATTAAGTCAGTATTAAGGGTGAGGGATGTAGGGTTTGAGGGGGTTTATAAGTATCAGGGGTTATAAAAAGGGGTTTCTAGTAAAAATTAGGGATATCTAGTAAAAATCATAGATGATTTTAGGGGCTAAATTTCGCTCATGGGCTAATTTTCCATGGTTTTTCCCCAAAAAAGATCCACTATTCTAAAAATGATTCGCCCAAATTCTATAGGATAAAATTATTTTACCTTAAAAATCGCCAAAATTTTATACAAACTATATAAAATCCTTAGAAATTTGAATATTTTTACAAAAATATGGCAAACATTTTATAGTTGGCATATGAAAGATTAGTAAGATTCACCAAAGTTTCTACAATTTAAAATAAATTTTCATCCTTAAAATCATCCTTGGTAAAAATAATGAATTTTTTTTATCATTGGAAAGATGTAATGGGAGGGGGGTTTAACAAAAGGATTTTGGGAGTTATTTATCAATATTTAGTGAAATTAGGGGTATTATTTAATATCCCATGAATGCATGTGTTATGTCACAAGTTCACTAAGTGAGGGCCCCGTGGGCATCGCACCAAGCTACTTATACTTGCTACAAAGGCTCACAAACAAGATAACAAAAACACCAACAAGTCTAGCCTTGATCTCCCACTTGCATCACACAAGTCTTATAGGATACTCTCCAAGCTTACATAACACAAACTCTCGATCTTATTCACTCCCCTATTGCTCATGTCTTACTCTAGGGTTTGCAATACTCAAACCCTAGGCCTTCTTGCATCACACAAGTACAATGGATCCAAGACAAACCCTAGCATGGCCTTCTAAGATTCTTTCTCATCCTAAGGTTTGCATCCCATAAATGACGGGTCTTCTTCTCTTACATCACATAAGCACTGAGACCTCTAGACAATGTTACAATCGAATATTGAGAGTACATGAACATAAGCTCCAAGTCTTCTTCAAGCTAAGCATCACACCAAGCTCCAAGACTCCACCCCTCTATAACTACACGTTCTTTCTCTAGGGTTTACATCACACAAACCCCAAGTCTTCTTCTCTTACATCACATAAGTACTAGAACCCAAGTCATCCCTGGTGCTAGCATTCATCTTCATGTATCCTTTATATTTTACATCACAAACCCTAGGTATTTCTCCTTATGAGGGGATTTATAGGTATCGGGGGTTATAAAAGGTGGTTTCTATTAAAATATAGGGATATCTAGTAAAAATCGTGAATATTTTATTATTGGAAATATGTAATGGGAGGGGGGTTTCATAAAAGGATTTTTGGGAGGTATTTATCAATATTTAGTGAAATTAGGGGTATTGTTTAATATCCCATGAATGCATGTGCTATGTCACAGGTTCACTGAGTGAAGGCCCCATGGGAATCACATCAAGCTACTTCTAGTTGCTCCAAAGGCTCACAAACAAGCTAGCATCAACGCCAAGAAGTCTAGCCTTGATCTTCCACTTGTATTACACAAGTCTTATAGGTTATTCTGCAAGATTCCATCACACAAACTCTCGATATTCTTCACTCCTCTAGTGCTCATGTCTTACTCTAAGGTTTACATTACTCAAACGCCAATCCTTCTTGCATCACACAAGTACATGGCTCCAAGACAAACCTTGGCATGGCCTTCTAAGCTTCTTGTTCATCATTTGGTTTGCATCCCATAAATCATGGGTCTTCTTCTCTTACATAACATAAGCACCAAGACCTCTAGACAACGATACAATGAAATATTAAGAGTACATCAACATAAGCTCCAAGTCTTCTTCAAGATAAGCATCACACCAAGCTCCAAGGCTCCACCCCTCTAGAATTACACGTTCTGTCTCTAGGGTTTACATCACACAAACCTCGGGTCTTCTTCTCTTACATCACATAATTATTGAGACCCAAGCTCATCCCCAGTGCTAGCATTCATCTTCACATTTCCTTTAGGGTTTACTTCATAAACCATAGGTATTTCCCCCTAGGAGGAGGTTTATAGGTAACGGAGGTTATAACAAGGGGTATATGGTATAAATTAGCGATATCTCGTAAAAATAGGGAAATTTTTATTATTGGAAAAATGTATTGGGAGGGGGGTTCAACAAAAGGATTTTGGGAGGTATTTATCAATATTTAGTGAAATTAGGGGTATTATTTACTATCTCATTAATGCATGTGCCATGTCACATGTTCACTGAGTGAAGGCCCCATGGACATCATACCAATCTTCTTCTAGTTGCTCCAAAGGCTCACAAACAAGCTCGCATCGACACCAACGAGTCTAGCCTTAATCTTCCACTTGAATCACACAAGTCTTATAGGATATTCTCCAAGATTTCATCACAAAAACTCTCAATCTTCTTCACTCCTCTAGTGCTCATGTCTTACTCTAGGGTTTACATTACTCAAACCATGGGCCTTCTTACATCACACAAGTACAATGGCTTCAAGACAAATCCTAACATGGCCTTCTAAGCCTCTTGTTCATCCTAAGGTTTGAATCCCATGAATCATGGGTCTTCTTCTCTTACATCATATAAGCACCAAGACCTCTAGATAGTATTACAATGAAATATTGAGAGTACAACAACATAATCTCCAATTCTTCTTAAAGCTAATCATCATACCAAGCTCCAAGACTGGACCCCTCTAGCACTACACATTCTTTCTCTAGGGTCTACATCACACATACCCCAGGTCTTCTTCTCTTACATCACATAAATACTAAGACCCAAACTCATATTTACTGCTAGCATTCACCTCCGTGTCTTATTTAGAGTTTACATCACAAACCCTAGATTCTCCCTATGAGACTTCTCCAAGAAAGTTACAAAGATATAATAATGAGTTCATCAATAGTGAGTAATGACAAAGGATCTCTTCTCCCTTAATATAGAATAGGTGAGGGAGGCCAACATAAAACATGGACTAGGTTCACACAAGTAACCCTAGACCTAAGTCAACAAGGCAACCCCACATGGAGCACTCTATGATACAAGGATGAAAAGTGTCACGCTAGGGATTTATCCAACCCCAAGGTGGTGCGCCCTCTAACCATGATGCCCCTTAGGCTCAACTCACCTCCTCCGAGATGGTGCACTTTCCAACAAGTTGGTAGCCCAATACTCCTTCTTACATGGTGGTTTGTTCTCTAAGTGTCCTCATACTAGGTGATCCTCCTCTAGTTTTGTGCCACATGTACTCTTATGCCCAACACTCTCACCATGTGTACCAAGGTAGTTACTTGATCTAATGTTTCCCCTCAACGTCTATGTTTGGTTCAACAACCAACATCCATGAATGATGCTTCTTAACCTAAGCATCCTAGATTCAAGTACACAACATGTCACATGGTCACGTGATCTCAGGGATAAGTTCCCTTCTTCTAGTGCCTAGCACTCATCCTCCTAGGTAGGTACCTCTCCTAACCAAGCAACAAACTCCCCATTTGTGAGCACCGAATGGGTTAGTCATCATGCCATGTAGAACAACAACTTCCTAGGTAGGTATGCTACACTGACACTCTATCCAAGGTCAAGCATCCAATCAAATGACTAAATAAAATTGATGTAAGAACCCCATCCACTTGTAAATGTCTAGTTTTTTGTAGCTTACTTTGGGCCTACAAATATTGAAGTGGTTGGTGATCTATGTGGATGATGTTGGCATGTTTACAGGTAGAGTGTGCTTGTCATTGATGGCAAGAACAACAACGACGTTGGCATGTTTACAGGTTGAGTGTGCTTGTCATTGATGGCAAGATCAGATTGTGCATCGATGGCAAAATAGGAACAATGTAAGCTCGGGAGAGATAGCGTTCTGAGATGCGCAGACGAGATCCCATACATCAAGGCTCGCAGAAGGATCAAAAGTCGTGGTCGTTGACACTTAGATATTTGAGAAATCCAAAGCTCAAAAGGAGGAGCAATGGTGGTCGTCGAATCAGTATCCAGACAGGAGGAGTGCATAGAAAGATCGAGTCGTCGATCTGAGAACATGATCGATGAACAATGACTAGTTCAGGTCCAAAGATGCGAGGAGTTTATACTTAGGAAAGTTTGAGATTTGAAATCTTTGGAATGTGAAGTTTCGTCAGTCGTTGGATCAATTTCGAGTGGAAGGACAGGATAAGCTAGCAAAGTTGCATCACAGAAAGATCGAGCCATCGATCCAAGATCGTGATCGAATGAACAAAATTCACTTTGGATATAGAGATGCGAGAAGGTTACGCTCCTGAATGTTTTGAGATTTAAAATCCTCGGAATGCAAAGTTCTGTCAGCCATCAGATCTGGAGATCAGACAATGACCGTTAGATCAGGGATATCTACGTCAACAAGTCTCGTCAACAAGGACATGTGGCAGACCACGTCAGCAAGGACACGTGGTGCAATCAGACAATGACAAGTGTCAAGTTGATTCAGCATTTCTGGTACATGGTAATCACAAATTCGAGTGACATGTGGCAGTTGCTCGGCTCGTGACACGTCATCGAGTGACGCAAGAGTTACATCACTCTAGGAGTTTTGCTTCGGGAATTTTACCACCAGTGCTTTCCCAAAGACCAGAAGTCCCGAATGTCGAAGACTCGAAGTGGATACGAATCGTCCGATCTGAAGATCACTTCGGGTGTATTCTCGATCGTTGATCGTGTAGTAGGATACATGTCAACGGATTGTGAACTATGGGCGAAAATTCTTCGGGAAAACACAAAGGAGAAAGGTTTGAGATTGCCGAAGTCCAAAGTCCTAGAGCGGAGGATAGTCATTGGATTAAAGAGGACAGGCGTTAGTAGATTGTCAACTCCAGGAAAAAGTAAAGGAAGGATGAACGAGAGTTTGAGAATTGAAATCTTCAAAGTCCAGAGACACGAAGGAGATCTCAACCGTTGATGCGAGAGGGACACACGTCATTGGATCGTGGACTCCGGGTGAAATGCTCTGGGAGCAAACGAGAACTTGAGAATTGAAACTCCCAGAGCCTGGATCATGAAATTGATCTCGTCCGTTGGTTTGGAGGGACACGTGTCATCTAATTGTTGAGACCAAGGATTGTGTGTGGACAAAGGAAAGAAGGCATAGTTGTCGATTGAATATGACAGATGTCAGCAGATCTTCCATTCCGTAAGATATCCAGTCAGCAACAACAAAATTTGAGAGTTGAAACTCTTGGAGCTCAGATCACGAAGGAAACCTAAGTCATTGATGGAGGAAGGGGAGATTTGGTCCACAAAATTGAGAGGACAGATCTGAATTATCCGTTCAGGAGCACCATCAAGATCATGAGATCGACGGTCGTGCTCCATTGCGAGGCAAGAACATGCTCGGGCCTTAATCTTTCATGAGCAGGCCTCAATTGAAACCATGGTTTTGGAGAAAGGACATGTGGAGGCTCGTGGTGAATTGCGGGGCGAAAAGTAGTTTGGTCTAAACCACCATTGGACGCCCCCGCAATCACCTGGTCACATGAAGCTCATAGCCCAAGTTCATATCATGAAATAGAGCCAGTGCTCACTAGACAGAATTCGGGAAGCGCCTTTTGAATAAGAGCTTGGTCACTGTCGGTGGTCACGCGAAGGAAGGGGCTAGAATCCAAAGAAGCCATAATTGACTGGCTGTAACTGAAAAAGAAGATGAAGAGTCTCGATTGCCAGAGAAGCTAAGGAGTCTTAGCATACGTGATGATGAACACATGGAGCTAACCACCAAGGATGACGAAGAGTTGCCATGATGATCAGGCAGAGGACTCGACATGAAAAAGAGATGCAGAACAGAGAAGTGATTGTGGAATGTGATTTAGTTATGCAGTTATGAGGAAGAGATGCAGTAGAAGGGCAGAACGGTGACGTTGTAAATAGCATGCAGAGGCATTGCATAGAGGATGCAACTGGTGCACAGAGAATATAAAAACGCAGAACATAGAGAAGATGTGTGTTGTTGTTGAGAGTGATTCATGCGGGTAGAAGCATGCATCGTGCAGGAGCAGAAGCGCAGAAGAAGAAAGGAACATAAATGCATATCTGAGAGAAGAACAGAAAGTGCAGCAGACGCGAGGTGAGAGACACTGATGCAGGCAGAGCAGATCAGTGTAGAAAAACAGTGATGAGACTGGTAAGCCATAGCTAAATGTTGTATCACTGTGATAAAGTTGTAAAAAGAAAATATTTATATTTCAGGGTGGTAGGGAGGATTTAGGGAGGATTGGTATCCTCAGAGTTTCAAGTGGGTGCATGAACACAGGGAGATGTAGCTTCCATCTGGTTGCAGCCAAAAAAACTAGGGTGGCAGGGTGGTGCAAGGGAGAACTATTGTTCTCTGTTATACTGGTCAGTGCCTGTGTGACTGGAAGTTGTTGCTTCCATCCAGTTGGTGTTGGAACACTTAGGGAGTTGGTGCTTCCTTCCAGTGGGTTCTAGAGAAACTAGGGAGTTGGTGCTTCCTTCTAGTGGGTGCTAGAGAAACCAGAGAGTTGGTGCTCTCAGCAAGTTGTAGCTTGTATAACAGAGGTGGTAGCCTCACAATGAGTTGGTGCTCATAAGAATGATAATGTACAGAAAATAAAGATTACTTATCATATCAAGAAGAAGAGGTTTTCCCCTTTATGGGTTTCCTCGGAAAATATCTGTCTCTGTATATTTCATGTGTGTGATTGATGTTGAATATTCTATTGCTTACCTCCCTACATTATTGTGATTGTCATTGAGTGATTTGTAAAGAGTTTAAAGTAAGCATAATTGTTTAAGCACTGTAACAACTGATTCACCCCCCCCCTCTCAGTTGTCCAAGAGATGATGGTCTCCTTTCCCATCAGATAATGTTTCCAATTTTTGACAGCTTGTACCAAGGCATAGAGCTCCTTGTAGTAGGTAGGGTAGTTTAGATCTACCCCATGAAATACTTAAGAATGATACCAGACGGGCCTTCCTCCCTGCATCAATAATTCTCCCATAGCATACCCACTTGCATATGTCACCACTTCGAAAGGATTTTGCAAGTTTGGTAGTGCAAGCATTGATGCTTCACTTATATTTCTTTTAAGCTCATCAAAGGCCTTCTATTGCTTCTTCCCCCATTGGAAACTCTTACCATTGGTTGTTATGGTGTGGAATGGTGCAACTACCGTTGAAAATGAAGCTATGAACTTCCAAGAGTATTGTGTCACCCCAAAAAAATTCCTAAATTCAGTGAAATTTGTAGGAATTGGCCATTTCATGATGGCCTCCATCTTTGAGAGATCTATCTTGAGCTCCCCTCCACCGATCACATACCCCAAATACACCAAACATTGTTGAGCGAACTCACATTTCTTGAGATTTGCCAACAACTGGTGCTTTTTTAGAATTTCTAACACCTGCATAAGATGTGACATATGCTCGTCTCATGTAGCCCTATAAGCAAGTATATCATCCAAATAAACAATAACAGGTGAATATAGATAAGGGCGTAAAACATCATTCATTAGTCTCATAAATGTAGTTGGTGCATTACATAAAGAGAATGGCATAAGCAACCACTCATACAAACCTTGCCTTGTCTTGAAGGCAGTCTTCCAGGCATCTTCTTTTTTGACTTGTACCTGGTGATATCCTGATTTCAAATCCAACTTACTAAAGTACTTGGCATGCTGCAACTAGTCCAATTGATCATCGATCCTTGGCAAGGGGTATCGATTCTTCAGTGTAATCTTGTTCAGTGCATTGTAATCAATGCACATTCTCCAAGTCCCATCCTTCTTGGGCACAATTATGATGGGTGACCCACAAGGTGAGGTACTTGCTTGAATTACACCATATTCCAACAACTGTTGCAATTGCTTATTCACTTCATTTGTTTCTAGAAAGGACTATCTATACAACCCAATATCCAGCAACGGGGAGTTTGGCAACAACAATATTTTGTGCTCCACTTCCCTCTTAGGTGGTAGGACTTTAGGCTCATGGAACACTCCTTTGTATTTATGTATCGACTCCCCCAACTATTGTTTCTGCTCTTTAATACACCCCTCTAGGGATTCCTTCACTCTCATTGACTCATCATCAGACTAGTTTTCTCTTAAGAAAAGTAAAACATATTTCCTGCTAGAACTAATCAACTTCTTGGCTTGATTGGCACTTACTAGTGAGATATTTGACTTTCCTTTACGCAAATTGATGATGTAGGACTTCCCATCCTTGATTAGTCGGTATTAGTTAGCTCTGCACATGAATATTGCATTCATCATATACATGTAAAGGCTTCCAAAAACTACTCCACATACATCAAGGGGTACTGCATCCAATTCCACTTCATCATTAAAATCAACACTTATAACAAATATAATCTTACACTATTTTGTTACCTTTATCTCTGCATCCTTGTTTACCCAACCCAATCGATAGGGGATAGGATGATTTTGAATCTTCAATCCAAACTTGTTGACCAGATCCGTTGCTATGAGATTATCTTGTGAACTAGAGTCGAACATAGTATCTATCTTGGTCTTCTTGACCTGAATCTTGACGTGGAAGAGCTTGGTCATCTCCTTCTCTTCTTGTTGATGAAGGCTACTTAGATTCACCTCCTTATGCATGGATGTGCATACAATCTTGTCATCAACATTCAAGCTACTTTCAACTTGATTGCTTAAATCTTTGGCTACAAGGTTCTTTTTCTTTCCATTCTTCTTGTGATTCTTTGGGTTCAACTCTGGATGTAGTTTCCAACATTTTTCCTCGGTGTGACCATCAATGTTTCAATGATTGCAATGGTTGTTGGGATCTCTACTTTGTTGTGCAATGGCTATTGTATTCTTATCTTTTCCCCCTTTCCACTTCTTCTTCCCCTCCTTGGAAGTTTCTTGGTGCTTTTTTGGCTTCAAACCTGTAATGTTCCTGACTTGGCTAGTCTAGGAAACGCTGCTAATGTGTCTGTAGGATCAAAGGTTTATAGCATATAAATGATCATACAAATAATAAACACAACAAAGGACTGCAAAGTTTGTATTATGATATCTCTTTGGATTACAAAATGGTCGAATGCGGCTGAATAAACTGACAATACTTGACTAGATCAACAGACAAAGGATCTTAGCCGGAATACAAATAAGCAACTGCAGTTGAATAAAATAACAACACTCGGCTAGATCAAAAGACAAAAGGATCTTAGCCCGAATACAAATAAGCAACTAAAAGATAATACCTGGAATACGAAAGCACTACAGAATAAATGAAGAATGATGAAAGACCTGGATGATCTTCCCAGTGACTAGGGTGTGTCTTTCAACACCGAAATCAACCAACTGGTGTCTTCCTCCTGGAATACACTGAACTATCTCTCATGAGATGCGCCTCTTCTCCTCAATGACAAGTCATAATCTGCATAATGATGAATTAGGTTGCTGACCCTTCCTTTATAGCTTTCCAAAATCCTAAATCATGTTGAAACCCTAATTCATTGTTGACTTCCAAAACCCTAAATCACGGTTGAAACCTAATTCACTGTTGACTTCTATTTTTAGCTCATAATGACTTAAAAGCGCTTTTAACCCTTTTTAGCTCAATGTCACTTTCTGAATATAACACCTGTGACTGGAGTGACCTCTAGTAACCATGTTTACCCCTCTTTGGCCTTGGCTATAGTCTAACGGGGTGGTTTAGACCATTAAGCCTCCTCTCTGGTGCTCCTATTTGGAAAGGGACATTACAGTCCTCCCTTCCCGAAATTGCTTGTCCTCAAGCAATACTAGTCCAGGGTGCTGCAACACCTGCTCGCTCTCCCAAGTAGTGTCCTCTACTGGAAGCCCTCTCCATCTGATCAAACACTCTCTGATGACCCTGCTCCTCAGTTTCCGCTCTCGGAACTCCAAAACCTCCTCCGGAACTAACTCCAACTGTCCCTCCTCATCCAACGGGGGAAGCTCCTCTGATGTGCTAATGAATTGTCCCACTGCCTTTTTTAGGCAAGACACATGGAACATGTTATGAATCTTTCTCCCCTCTGGAAGCTCTAGCTCGTAAGCAACCTTGCCTACTCGGCGCATGATCCTGTAAGGACCATAAAATCTGGGCTTGAGCTTCTCGACCCCACTCTTCTTCAGAGATGATTGTTTGTAGGGTTAGAGTCTCGAGAAAACCAAATCTCCAACCTCAAAGTTGTGCTCTATCCTGTTCCTGTCCGTACTTATCTTCTGTCGGTTTTGCGTCGTCTGCAGGTTCTCTTTCAACAACTTGAGAATCTCCTCACTCTCTATGATCCAATCCTTGGCCTTGGGAGCTCTGCTCTCCCCAAAGACCAAGTCTACCAAAGTGGGAGCATCATATCTGTACAATGCTCGGAAGGGTGTCATACCAATGGATATGTGGAAGGTGGTGTTGTAGCAATGTTCTCCTAAATGTAACCACTTTACCCACTTTCTTTGTTGTTCTCCTACATAGTTCCTCAAATACCCTTCAACCCACTTGTTGACAATCTCGATCTGCCCATCTATCCAAGGGTGATAGCTAGTGCTAGGTGTCAACTCTGTCCCCACCAATCGAAACAACTCTCTCCAAAATGTCCCTATGAACCGACTGTCCCTGTCACTGACGATGTTCTTAGGCAACCCATGAAGTCTGAAGACCTCCCTGAAGAAAAGCTCGGCTACTTGAACTGCACTGTACTATGTCAGTATGGTGTAGAAGTGAGCAAACTTGGTCAATCTGTCGACCACTACATAGATACAGTCCTTACCCTGGACCTTGGGTAGACCCGTGATGAAGTCCATAGATATACTCTCCCATTTCTGCTCTGGAATGGGGAGTGGCTGAAGTAGCCCTGCTGGAAGAGCATGCTCTGACTTGTTCTGCTGGAAAGTCACACACTCACTGACGTGTCTCATAATGTCCTGTTTGAGGCCCTTCCATGCGAACCTCTCTCTGATCTGTCTGTAGGTTTTGAAAAACCCCTGATGGCCTGCTAGAGGTGAATCATGAACTGTGGTGAGGATCTTTTTCTTAAGCCCTGAATCTGGCACCAAGTACACTCTATCCTTGTAAAATATGACATCCTCAATGACCCTATACCGGTCATCCTGTATCTTCCCATCCATCACCTCACAAGCAAACTTGTTTTTGGAATATTCCACTAACAAGTGGGATTTCCAATCTGCTGAAATCTCCATCAAAGAACATGTCGCAGGTCTCCTCGATAGTGCATCCGCCACAATGTTCTTCTTCTCCTTGACATAGTCTATGTCAAATTCAAATGCCTATACCTTCGTCACCCATTTCTGTTGGCGCTCACCGAGGTTCTTCTGCTCAAGGAAATACTTCAAACTGTTGTGATCGGTCTTGACCACGAATTTGTTGCCTACCAAATATTGTCTGAACTTGGTCAAGGCATGCATGATTGCCAACATTTCCTTGTCATAAATGGAGTACAACCTCTCAGATTGACTAAGCTTTCGGCTCTCGAATACAATGGGGTGTCCTCCCTGCATCAAAACTGCACCGATCCCTTCGCCGGATGCGTCACACTCTAGTACAAATGGTAAGGTGAAGTCTGGTAGTGCCAATACTGGACAAGTACCCATGACTTCCTTCATGTGATCAAAGGCTTCCTGTGATTTATCGGTCCATTTGAAGGCCCCATGCTTGGTAAGATCTGTCAGCGGTGCTCCAAGCTGAGGAAAACCCCGGACTAACCGCCTGTAATAGCTGCACAACCCAAAGAATCTCCTCAATTCTGTCACATTCTTGAGCGTCGACCAATCCAAAATGGCTCTGATCTTCTCTTGGTGCACCTGTACCCCCTATGTACTAATGATGTGGCCTAAGTAAAGCAACTATATCATACCGAACTCGCACTTGGACTCTTTGGCATATAATGACTGTGCCTCCAAGATGCTCAATACCTCATCTAGGTGCCTCATATGCTCTTGCCATGACCGTCTATAGATCAAGATGTCGTCGAAGAAAACCAAGACTGATTTCCTTAACTGATCCCTAAATATATGGTTCATGCAAGACTGGAATGTAGTGGGTGCATTGGTTAGCCCAAATGGCATAACTAGGAACTCGAAGTGTCCAAAATGACATCGAAATGTTGTCTTCTCTATGTCCTGCTCTCGGATGTTGATCTGATGATATCTAGAGCGTAGATCAATTTTTGAGAAAAAAACTGCCCCATGCAGTTCATCCATCAACTCGTCAATGCATGGGATAGGGTACCGGTTCTTGATGGTTTTCTTGTTCAAGGCTCGGTAATCAATGCACATCCTCATGGTGCCATCCTTCTTCATAACTAAGACAACTGAAGAAGCAAATGGGTTGTTGCTCGGTCTGATGTGTCCCATCGCCAACAATTCCTTGATTTCCTTCTCTGTCTCATCCTTGAACCGACTAGGATGACGATAGGGGGGGGTGATCATAGGTTTGCCCCCCTCCTCCAACTCAATGGTGTGCTCAAACCCCCTGTCAGGTGGTCTCCCTGGTGGAATTGCCTCAAAGACCTACTGATGTTGTTCCAATAAATTCTTGATCTCTTTGTGGTATTGTTGTCAACCTTTTGAATCCTTCTAAGTAGTGATCAAGCATTTTGCAACATATGCTACCTCCCCATGTCTGAATATCCTCTCCATCCTCTTGGTTGAAACTGTCCTGGGTGCTCCTGTCAACATACCTCTTAGAACAACCTTATTCCCATCCTGATCTCTGAATCCCATTTCCAAGGTTTGGTAGTTGGTAGTGATTTTTCCCAAGGTAATCATCCACTGAACTCCTAACACCACATTTGTGTCCGATAGGTCAACCACATAAAATGTGTCTCTCACTGTGTAGTTTCCTAACTTCATCTCTAAGTTTGGAACTCTGTCTAGACACTCCACTGTGTGGCCATCTGTTACCGCAACATCAAACCCCTCAAACTCCTCTATCTGAAGTGCATGTCTCGATACTAATGAAGCGTCGATGAAGTTGTGGGTGGCCCCACCATCTATCAGGGCGATTTCCCATTGCCCCTAAATAATCCCTCTCATACGGAGGGTATCATATTGGGAACACCAAAAAGGGTCGCTATGACTCCTCCCTTTGCTAGTTTCCTCCTGTTAGCCTGCTCTGGCAGTTGTGGGACTACTATAGGATGGGCTCTTGCCGATGTCAGTGGTCTACGGGGAAGTTGCTCCTCTGTTGGTGCTGACTCCTCCTCTGAATTAGTGGATCCATTGTCCTGCTCCTCCTCCTCATTGTCCACGTTGTATGTTGTTACCTCAATATAATGAATCTCTCCCTTGCCCATGCACCCGTGGCCTAAGACCCAAGGATCTCTACAGCTGAAGCAAAGCTTCTTCCTCATAAGCTCTCGCCTAGTCTCATCATCCAACTTCTCCTTGCCCTTTCATTCTCTCTGGAATGGCTTCCTGTCTCGATCCCTCTGGGGCACAAATGGTTTGAAGAAAGTTTTAGTCTTTGGCACTGAGTCTGCCAGATCTTGAGTGCGAAGGATGGCATCCTGCAAAGTGGGAGGCATGTATGCCTTCACCCATCCTCTCAAAGGCTCTGTGAGTCCTTTTGTGAATAGCATGATCAACATGGGCTCTGATATATCTATCACTGCCATGGCTACCCGCTTAAACTCTGTGATGAACGCCTCTGTTGTGCCAGTTTGTCTCAACTAGGCTAGATCCCTAAAGTGTATCTCAGGATCCTTCCTATCAAACCTGTCCATGAGGCTATCTGTAAACTCCCTATAGAAGGTGATGCGACTGTGACCTAATGTCACCAGTCCATGATACCACCACTCGTGTGCCTCACCCTCCAAGTGTAAGGTTGCAAAACTGATGGGCTTTGTCTCGGTCATCTGGTTGAGCTTGTAATACATGTCTAGCTTCTGTACCCAAGGTTTGGCGGTGTATTTGGATGATCCGTCGAAAGAAGGGATGGTGAGTTTCCCAACTTTTCGTATGAAATCGAGGTTATGCCCCTGCTACTGTTGTGGTCCTCCCCTCTGTGGCTCTCTGGGGCGGTTCCTGAGTTTGAGTCCACAGTACTCGACTAAGGTCATGTCCTGATGGAAGCATGACCCAATGTTGTGTACTCCCTCCTATACTCTGTAATGTTTTCGGCATGAGTGGGTGGCCTCTGTGCTATCGATGGCAATGCTGCTAATGGGGGTGCCCTCTGGAAACTGGGAAACAAGGGTATGGGAATCCTACTCGCAGAGGTGTATGTGTGAGAGGGTGACTGGGGTCTACTGCCTGCTCTCGAGTTCTCCTGTGTTGCATGCAGGACTTGTGTATCTGGGGTGCCCACTCTAGCCAATCTATCAACCACCTGTGCCAAGGACTGAGACCTGGTTCGTTGACTAGCTAACATATCGTTGATAACCTGCATGAAAGTTGCCTTTGGATCTATAGGGGCCTTGCCACTGCCCTTTGGTCGCTCATATCTATCTCCTAGCATCCTCTCTTCCTCGTGCTCAACCTCACGCTCTGCCCTTCTCTCTACTTCTTTGTGTGCCTTTTCCTCTTCCTCTGAGCTAGGAGGAAAAGGGGGGAAATCAGGCCTATGCCTTATTTCCTTATGCCTGTTGTAAGTGACATATTCATCACCTATGTGTTCACGGCCCTCTGGGTCTTCTGTTGAACTCATTGTCTTTAGTCATAGAACAAAACCACTTGGTTTCCCCTTCTTTTGGCCTATGTTTTCCAGGTATTGTGCTTGTACACAAGACCCATCCACTGTCCTTGGCTTGAAGAGCATCACCTACTTTTTTAGATGACTGTGTAAACTCTTGAGACACTTGAGGAGTACATCTGGGTTCTTGGGAGAGATACCCAACATGATGGCCGTCTTTATGAACTCAGTGGTGTACTCATGCCTCTTCCTGAAGTAGTGCCACCGGATCCATTAGTCATCTACATACCCAATAGGGTAGAATTTGGACTTGACGAGGGTTTTAAATTCTTCACATATAGTTACTGGTGGATCACTCTCTAGGCTAAGTGTTTCCTTGTTGCTTTCCCACTAGGTTAAAGCATAGCCCATTAACTTCAATCTAGCAAATGAAATCTTCTGCTCTTCATATATATGGTGAACACTAAAATAAACTTCTAGTTGTTGCAACCAATGATTTAGTTTTATTGCACCGATCTCACCTTGATATGTCTTTATTTCCACTTTGGATTCCATCTTGAATAGGGATTGCAAAGGGTTCACAACACTCCAACTCGGCTGCTCCTTTTTTGGATTCTTTCCGCGACTCCTTTTCTTCCTTATCTTTTGATTTCCCCTACGATCTATCCTCTGAGTTAGAGCCTCCATCATCTCTGAACGATTCGAGCTTACTTGCTAGAGCTACCATGAGGAGGTTCATATTGTGATCGATGCCGGTAAATTGCGCTTCCAACCGCTCAATTCTCTCTTCTCCTGGATCTCGAGGACTATTGTGAACAGACTCGTCATTCATGGCTAGGGTTTTTGCAACTTCTCTTTAAGTCGATTCATGGATCCTGCAACTTCCCACAAATACCCAAAAAAAAAAACCGCTTTGATACCAATATGATCTGTAAACTATCATGGATATTCCAATGGAATAATTTGTCGCAACAGATCTAATAAAATATTGAAATCTTTACTATTAAGATTAATTTCCTTTAGATCTCTAGAATATTTAGTTTTTGATAAAATATATTAAACGTAGAAAAATTAGAGAATGACAAAACACATTCACACCATCCACAAATGAGCACAAGGTATGACCTGAGAAACATAATACGGGAGAAAACCTAGCTAGAAGGTGAGGTTGCTCTGCTCTCTTTGCTTTGGTAAATAAATTATGCAAGTACAAAGAAATAGGCACTCTCTATGGAGTTTCCTTTGACCTGTGGCCTGTATGGTTGCTACGTAATCTCTCCTCCTCATTTATGCTCACATAATACCACTCTCATAAGTTTTGCTCAGCTATGAAACAAGATGCAATGCAAAATAATGGAACCCCTTCTCCTCTTAGTGGCCTAGTATTTAACATAGCCCAATAGCCATCTAGGGATAGGTTTTTTACTTCCTCAACCTTCAATTGTGATAAGGTTTTGGACCTTATAGAATATTCTTAGAAAATCCGCTACATGGATAACCCCACATGTCTAAGTAATGGAGGATGACATGGCATCCACTCACATCATGTTGGTCAATATGCTAGATCAACTTGCGAGAGGCATAAATTTCTCATACAAACTCTGATTGACGAACAGTCTGCGTCGTTGGAAAGGTATCGACGTGTAGAATTTATAATGTTTCAAAATTGTAAGGTTTGGAGCAAACAAAAAAGGTCGCTTGATGCCTCAAAATGGATTTGGAAGATTTTTGGCTATTTTTTGGACCAAATTTCCAAATTTGGACTAGCCACCGAAATGGCTCTGCAAGTTGATTCCTCCAGTTTTTCCACCAAAAAAGTAGTGAGATAGATGACAAATAATATAATGATCCAATACAAATCATACCTCCCCATATAGGGAGGATTTTGGTCCCCAAAAGCTTTATTGAATGAGGTGAGGAAATTTTTCCTCTACCTTCTCCCCAGAGTACCATTTTTCTTTGCCTGGAAGTTGTCCTTTCAACTCAATCTACCAAAGGTCATGTTGCCCCTATCTTGTAGTTCTTGACTGCTTCTACAAAACTGTGTCTTTTTCCAACTTTTCCTGAGCATCTAGTGCTAAATATTCTATGGAAGGGATGACTTGCTCCTGCTAATCCAACATGGAGGGCTCATAGAGTTTGAGTTTTTCCACATTCACTAATGAGTAAATGTGCATGTATGGGGGTAAACTGAGTCTATAGGAATTATCTCCCACCTTTTCTAATACCTCAAAAGGACCATACTACAGAGCCTTGATCTTCTTACTAGAACCCTATATTCTTTCCTTATTCAATTGTAACCATACTTTGTCTCCCACTTTAAATGTTTTCTCTATTCTATGTTGGTCATGTCTAGCCTTGTACTTTTCCTGTGAATTCTTCAGTGTCTCATGTACTTGCAAATGGATCTACCTGATCTTCTCAACAATTTTTTCTGCCTTTAGTATATCTCTTGTGAGTTCCTCCCTCACTCCTCCTTGTCATCCATATACAACATCTAAGGGTGAAGGTGTCAAATATCCAAAGCAAGCTTCAAAAGGAGACTTACCAATAGAAGTGTGGACTTCTCTGTTGTAAGAGTGTTTTATATAGATCAAATTTTCATCCCAGGTCTTTAGATGCTTCTGATTGTAACCCCTCAAAAGATGCACCAAATTCTTGTTGACTACTTATGTCTGCGCATCTGTATGTGGATGGAATGTTGTAGACCTCTTCAACTTAGTGTCCATCTTCTCCCACAACGTAGTCTAAAATGCACTGAGAAATTTGGTATCCCTATCTAAGATGATGCTCCTTGGTATCCCAAAGTGCACCCAGACCTGTTCAAATAAATTGTTTGTTGCTTCTTATCCAGTGATGGTCTTTTTATGAGGCATCAAAATGCACATTTTGTTGAACCTGTTAACTACCACAAATAGATATGCATGTCTCTTCCTGGCTGTTGGTAAACCTCCCACAAAATCCATGGAAATGATTTCCCAAGGTCGAGTGGGTACAAGTAAGGGATGGTATAGACCTTACATCATGTTGATGGGCTTGTTGATGCAACAAAGTATACATCCTCTAATATATTGTGTTACATATTATTACATTCAGGGCCAATACACATATCTTTGTAAGTTGGAAATTGTCTTCCCAACACCAAAATGTCCTGCAAACTTGGAGGTGTGAGCCTCTCTAATAATCTGTAATCGCTCGCCTTTAGGAATATAGAGCTTGTCGAGCTTGTAGAGTAAACCATTATGGAAATCATATTCATCCTTGCCATCATTTTCTTCAATATGAGTCTGCCCTTGTAGCTGCTAAAACACCTCCTTGAAGTTCTCATCTTCTCTGTATGCCTCTTTGTATGCATCACGGGTAAAAGGCTCCATGTGCATTAGAGTTCCCAAAGTTGTAATATTAGATCTGGGTGGTCGTGAAAGTATGTCTGCCAAATTATTTGTACTACCCGTCTTATACTTTATGACCAAATGAAATTGTTGTAAAAACCTCATCCACTTGTAATGTCTAGTTTTTTGTAGCTTACTCTGAGCTTGCAAATACTGTAGTGGTTGGTGATTTGTATGGATGATGGTCTCCTTGCCCATCAGATAGAGTTTCTACTTTTTGACAACTTGTACCAAGGCATAGAGCTCCTTGTCGTAGGTAGGATGGTTGAGAACTGCCCCATGAAATACTTCAGAATGATAGCAGACATGCCTTCCTCCCTGCATCAATATTGCTCCCATGGCATACCCATTTGGATATGTCTCCACTTTGAAAGGTTTTTAAAAGTTTGGTAATGAGAACATTGGTGCTTGACTAATCTTTCTTTTCAGTTCATCAAAGGCCTTCTATTAATTCTTCGTCCACTGGAAACTCTTACCACTGGCTTTTATGGTGTGGAGTGGTGTAGATACCGCTGAAAATGAATCTATGAACTTATGCAAGTATTGTGTTGCTCCTAAAAAACTCCTAACTTCAGTGACATTTATAGGAATTGGTCATTTGCCCGTAGGGGTGCGGTCTAGTGGCCAACACACGTACTGTCAAGGCGTTTGTGCTGTTAAGCAGGTCATGAGTTCAAACCTCGTCTTATCTGGAGGCCAGGCTTACAGGCGGTGTGGTTCTCCCTAGGGGTTATAAGCCAACCGACATGGATTCGACCCCGTGTCACACGACAGCCAGATACCGTCGTCGTTACCGATTCCCCTAGATACAAAAAAAAAATATAGGAATTGGCCATTTCATAATGGCCTCCATATTTGTGGGATCTATCTTGAGCTCCCATCCACCAATCACATACCCCAAATACACCAAACATTGCTTAGGGAACTCCAATTTCTTGAGATTTTCCAACAGTTGGTGCTTTTTCAAAGTCTCTAACACATGCATAAGAAGTGACATATGCTCCTCAGAGGTAGTACTATAAACCAATATATCATCTAAATAAACAATAACAAATGAATCTAGATAAGGGCGTAAAACATCATTCATTAGTCTCATAAATGTAGTTGTTGCATTGCATAAACCAAATTTCATAACCAACCACTCATACAAACCTTGCCTTGTCTTGAAGGAAATATTACATGTATCTTCTTCTTTGACTCGTACACAGTGATATCATGATTTCAAATCCATCTTAGTGAAGTACTCGTCATGCTACAACTAGTCCAATAGATCATCGATCCTTGGAAAGGGGTACTGATTCTTCAGTGTAATCTTGTTCAATGCCTTGTAATCGATACACATTCTCTAAGTCTCATCGTTCTTGGGCACAATTATGATGGGTGATCCACAAGGTGAGGTACTTGGTTGAATTACACCTTGTTCCAACAACTGTTGCAATTGCTTCTTCACTTCATTCGCTTCTAGAACAGATTGTCTATACAACCCAATATTCAACAATGGGGAGCTTAACAACAACTGTATTTCATGCTCCACTTCTCTCTTAGGTGGTATCCCTTTAGGCTCTTAGAACGCTCCTCTGTATTTCTGTAGCAACTCCTCCAACTTTTGTTTCTGCTCTTTAGTACACCCCCCCCACGGATGCCTTCACTCTCATTGACTTGTCATTAGATTGATTTTTTCTTAAGAAAAGTAAAACATATTTCTTGCTAGAACTAATCAACTTCTTGGCTTGATTGGCACTTACTAGTGAGATCTTTGACTTGCCTTTATGCACATTGATGATGTAGGACCTCCCATCCTTGATCAGTCAATATTGGTTGGCTCTTCACATGAATATTGCATCCCTCATATACATGTAAGGGCTTCCAAACACTACTACACATACATCTCCCTACGATCCATCTTCTGAGTTAGAGCCTACATAATCTCTGAACGGTTTGAGATTATTTTCTAGAGCCGCCACGAGGAGGTTCATGTTGTGACTGATGTCGAGAACTTGCACTTGCAACCACTCAAATATCTCTTCTCCTGGATCTCGAGGGTTGTTGTGAACGGACTCGTCTACCATTGCTAGGTTTTCTACGACTTCTCTTTAAGTTGATTCTTGGATCCTGCAACCTCCGACAAATACCCAAAAGAAAAACCTGCTCCGATACCGATATAATCTGTAAATTGTCGTGGATATTCCACTGGAACAGTTTGTCACAACAAATCTAATAAAATACTGAAATCTTTACTATTAAGGTTAGTTTCCTTTAGATCTCCAAAATATTTAGTTGTTGATAAAATAGATTAAACACAAAAAAATTAGAGAACAACAAAACACATTCACACCACCCACAAATGAACACAAGATATGACTTGGGAAACTCAATACAGGAGAAAACCCAACTATAAGGTGAGGTTTCTCTACTCTCTTTTCTCTAGTAAAGAAATGATGCAGGTACAGAGAAAGAGGCACTCTCTGTGGATTTTCCTTTGACCTATGGCTTGTATGGTGGCTACATAATATATACTCCTTTATTATGCTCACATAATACCACTCTCAAATGTTTTTCTCAACTATGGAACAAGATACAATGCAAAAGAATGGAACACCTTCTCCTCTTAGTGGCTCGGTATTTAATATAGCTCGATAGCCATCTAGGGATAGGTTTTTTACTTCCTCAACCTTCAATTGTGATAAGGTTTTGGGCCTTCTAGAATTTTCTAAGTAATGGAGGTTAACGTGGCATCCACTCGCACCATGGTGTTCAATATGGTAGATCAACTTGCAGGAGACATAACTTTCTCATACGAACTTTGATTGACGAATGGTCTACATTGTTGGAAAGGTGCCAAGGTGTAGAATTTAGAATGTTTCAAAACAATAAGATTTTGGACCAAAAAAATGGTCGTTTGATGCCTCAAAATGGCTCTGAAATATTTCTGGTTGTTTTTTGGACCCAAAATTCCAAATTTGGACTAGCCGTTGAAATGGCCCTGCAAGTTGATTCCTCCAATTTTTCCACCCAAAAAATAGTGAGATAGATGAAAAATAATATAATGATCCAATCTGAATCACTTGATGAAGATGATAAATTAGTAAGCAAAGCCAATGCACAAGCAACAAAAGACAAAACCAAGGCATTTGCATAAAAGATGAAGAAAATGCAGAAGGGCTTAGTTATCACAAAAATAAGAAGCTTAATAGAAGGAAAAAGGAAGCCACCGAGACAAATTGGAAAAATCACACGAAAATGATAAGTAGGTAAAAAAGGTTGAGAGAAAGCACAACAAGACAATGTAAGATCGAACGATAGAAGAAAACAACCTTTTGAAAAGGGTTATCATATGAAGGAACTTGCAAGTGTAGAATACAATTTTCCCATCATATAACATGAGAGAGAGAAAATACATAAAACTAATCAACCAATGGAACGTGTTTACCAAGGAGCTTAATAACAATTAACTAAAAGACATCAACCTTAATAACAATTATTTTTTCAAACATATTTCTTCAAGTTTTTGTTAAAAAAAAACATAAAAAGCACTCTTACTCAAGTGATCAAGCTTGAGCATGTCAACCAATCCCTCACTTAGTGATCAATATTGACTATGTCAACTAGCCTGTCACATATAAATAAAGGAGATAGTGATAATGCAAGGGGTCATCATCCTCATATTTCTTATCTCTGGAGCATCATATCGTGGTGCTCAAGTGAACAAGGGGGTGCCAAGTGGATGTATTATGTTATGAACCAAATACTTAAGATATCATAAGTAACTAGAAGTACACATTGTGTACACCAATGTGAAAATGGAGCACAACTCCAAGATAGATAAGAGATACGAGTTACACAATAAATTCTTAAAGAATAAGAGAACTCCTCCTAATATCCCAATACATTCATAGATCCCAAATAATATGTTCCTCAATAACAAATACATGATATCTATACATACCTATTCACACATTGCACATGTGGCCCCTTTATTATTAGACCGACCACTATTACATATACATTTACCCATTACATGTACATTTAACCCCACATATGCCCCCTTTGGGGTCATATCATATACATTTAACCTCATACATGCCCCAATTGGAGTCATACACTAGTACCCTCCTTCAAAAGCTTTCTCCTCAAAGCTTTGCAATTAAAGGTTTTACATGTGATGAAACTAAGTAATATGATATTCTTATTTTCCTGCTTTCTTGTTTCCATTCCCGATGATCCATCGATCCAAACTCAATTTTTTTCAGTCTTAATCCTTGATGATTGGTTGTTGCATAGTTTTATCTCCTTTGATTCCATGTATTGTTGTTGTAACTTCTCCAATTTGTAGTAGTTGTTAGTCTTTGATAATATCATGTCGAATAATGGTTGTGTGATGCCCCATTCCATGAATATTGATTAATAGTCCATCTTCTTCCTTAATAATGTCGATATCAATCTTCTTGTCTTCCCTAAAATATTTCTTGGTAATGAGGGCGTCGACAAGGTTTCACATTTGTTGCTTTTCCTTCACTTTGCACACCCATTTCATTTGTCTTATTTTCATAGATAATGGCATCCTTTATTCTCTTTGCTTGGTATTTGATTACTCTAGACTTAGAGATAATACCATCATATTTGACATGTACACATTACAAGGATAACACCTTCTAGCAGAGGTTTTTAGTGTTACAAAATTTGGCAAAAATTTCAAAAAAAACTTTGATACAACCTCCTCTATTGACTACATATTTTTTAGTCGAAGTTTTAATGGATGTTCCATATAACTAAAAAAAATTGAGCGGGCAAAGGTTGTAGCGTATTTTTTTGTTTTATTTTTATTTTTATATTTTTTGGTGTTGTTATTGTCAAAACGCACCGGCGTGGTCTTCACAAATCCGTATAGGTGAGTTAATATAATAAAAACGCCCTGGTGTATGAAGACAATACAAACACCTCGGTGTGTTTATAATGATTATGCACCGATTTTGCCTTTTTTGTCATATGTAGAGCACCGATACTCTTATAATTTATATGCATCGATTCTGCCTTGTTTGTGTATGAAGCCCCGATGCATTTTAGTTTTTGTACACACCGGTGTGTTTACTTTATAGTGAGCACCAATGTGATTAAGTTATCTCGAGACCTGGTGCGTTTAATATAGCGTGCACCCCGGTGATTGTATAATTAGTACGTACCAGTGTCTATTTTACCATGTGCACCGAAGGGTAGTGAAGTTTCAAATATTCGAGGTGAGATGTCAGCGTCATTGTTTTTACTAAGCACTAGTTCATATATTGTACTAAAGGCACTAGAGCATAAAATATATTCAGAGCCTCGATGCATCTAACAAAAGTAACGCATCGGTGCGTACATTATATTAGTGCCCCGATGTATATTTTAAACATGAGCACCGTACAATTTTGAATCGATAAATATTAGTGTATGTTATATCGTTTATAGAACGTTGTGTTTTCTCAATAGTTCGTACCTATGCGTTATTATACTTAATGTGCATCGATGCGCATGACTTCTCAAAACACATCGCTTTCTATATTATGGCATGCACTGTTTAGTGAGTTCAAAAGAATACAGTGTGTTGATATGTATATATTTTAATTAATTGTTTTTTACAAATTTTCAATTAATCATTTGAAAATCAAATATTTTTTTTATTATAATATTGTTTTATATTTTTGTTATTGCATTTTGATATAATGATTGTATTAATAATGCATTATCCAACAAATTACACCTATGTTATTTGTAACAATGTAAATCATCCACATATTAATTATTCAAGAACGCAACAATTTACAACATTCTACAATGCAATGAAATAAGAAACTCAATTTATTATATATGAATAAGAGACCCATTTTCATACAAAAAGGGACAAGGTAAAGATCCACAATAATAAAATTGCAACAAATATGTAATTGTTACACTTATTGGTAACATGTCCTCATGCAATTGGGACAATATGTCGAGTATATTAAACAAAATCCTTGATTTTCAGAGACAAATATTCCAAAACATACAACTTGCAATAGCATTCAATTACATTGATTGTCATTCATCAGTTGAACTGTTGTCATCACTCGAGTAGTGTGCATGGCTCATTTCTTCATTATTTGTAGGCGATATTGTACTTTGGTTTTTTAACATAATGTTTTCTTGATCGACTTGTTTTTTATGTTCCGCCCCTTCATCTTCCATCTACAAACATAGAACTAAACGGTTATAAGTATATCTATATTTATATATATAATAGAATATACATGATTACGTAAATAAAAAAACATACTTTAGCATCAGGTATTTCATAAATTCTTTCGAAGCCATGCTTTATGCATTCTCTCAAAATCTCCTCTATTAGTTGCATTCCATACTTTGTTTCCTGCATATTTAATATGACATGACAAAGCACAGTCTATATAATCAATATAATTTTTCTTGTTGTTTCATTAATTATAAAACAAGGGAAGTTAAACAACATAGCTACTTACAAATTGTTCAACTCAACTTTCATACTTCAACATATACTCACAACCCATACTTAACCCAATGTTTATCAATTCATGGGTTTGCTCCTCTTTGTATGTTAACGCCTATTAGAAGACATCAATGGACATGTGTAAATTAATTATTTAAATATAAAGATCAAAACAAACATGAAATATTAAGAAATACCGCAAATGTAAATACTCACAAAGTTTGCGATCAACCATTTTATTCCTCGTCGTCCTATCTTATGTGTTGAATGGGTTCTATTTTTTTTTTCTTTTCTACAACAAAACAATTGAAAATTAGTATTTCACACGATAATTAAATTCGATGTACATAAAAGAATAAATAAATGATCACATACCTTCTACTATATATATATATATATATATAGTAGAAGGTATGTGATCATTTATTTATTCTTTTATGTACATCGAATTTAA
>ML790150.1:53328-71665 GCA_009831015.1 Picea engelmannii | reverse complement strand
TTAAATTCGATGTACATAAAAGAATAAATAAATGATCACATACCTTCTACTATATATATATATATATATATAGTAGAAGGTATGTGATCATTTATTTATTCTTTTATGTACATCGAATTTAATTATCGTGTGAAATACTAATTATATATATATATAGTAGAATATACATGATTGCGTAAATAAAAAAACATACTTTACCATCACGTATTTCATAAACAATACACATTCTTTTGAAGTCATGCTTCATGCATTCTCTCAAAATCTCCTATGTTGGTTGCATTCCATACTTTGTTTCTTACATGTTTAATACGACATGGAAAAGCACAATCGATATAATCAATATAATTGTTCTTGTTGTTTAATTAATTATAAAACAATGGAAGTTAAATAACATAGCTACTTACAAATTGTTCAACTAAACTTTCCTACTTCAACATATACTCACAACCCATACTTAACCCAATGTTTATCAATTCATGGGTGGGCTCCTCTTAGTATGTTAGCACCTATTAGAAGACATCCATGGACAAGTGTAAATTAATTATTTAAATATAAAGATCACAACAAACATGAAATATTAAGAAAGACCGCAAACGTAAATACTCACAAAGTTTGCGATCAACCCTTTTATTCCTCATTGTCTTATCTTATGCGTTGAATGAATTCTATTTTTTTTTCTTTTCTACGACAAAACAATTGAAAATTAGTATTTCACACGATAATTAAATTCGATGTACATAAAATAATAAATAAATGATCACTTACCTTTGATGCACATTGTACTTGGATGGCTCCTCTTGCGATGCAATTGTGTTAATTTCTATTACCATCTTATTATACACTTTTTTGGACATTCCTATCGGCTTGTCTTGGTTTTCCCCTTGTTTGTCCTTCTGAATTTTTAAAATCTCCATGAAAAAAAAACTAGGAATCATGAGATATAAAAATTACGTAATTTTTATAAAGCATCGGGGTGTCAATAATATTTATACACACCGGTGCATCAAACACACACACACACACACACCAGTACAATATAATAGTGTCATTGCAAAATTGAAAACATTTTACAAATTTTTGTATTCAGTCGATGTTTTATGAATTAAGAAAAGCACAGTTTCCTAAGTATTGTTTGTTACGCACCGTCGACCTATGAACAAATTAAAGACATGGTAGTTTCCATATAAAAAACAACGATTTTTCTATTTTAAACTCAATGGTGTGCTTTGTAAAAAATGCACCCTGGTGCTTATCTAGGTAAAATGTGCACCACCAACCACGAAAAAGAGTTTTTTAATATTATTTCTAATTTAAATTAAGCGGTGTTGTTCACATACAAACACATCGATGCTTTTACTATGTACAAAGCGCACATGTAACCGTGAAGGCCTTTTAAAAAAAAAATGATAGTGATAAGATGGTTTGGGATCCAATGCAATGTGTGGTTTCATTTCCATGGATAGGAAACACCCATATATAAATAAACAAACCCTATAAAAACAATTACTTAAAAAATTCTCCTTGTGAAATATGGAAAGAGAAAGGAAAAAACAATGAGGAAATTAGGGCTTCCAATACTAAAGGTAACTATAAAACCTTTTTTATTGTTTGGGAATGCATTGAAAATTGTTTGAATCAAATAGGGGAAAGATTAAGATGATTAATAGAATGAAATCATATACATGAAATTTCTCCTCTACAGATTTCTATGTGATCTACAGTAATCCCCCTCGAATTTGGGTCTCCAAAAAAAATCCACCCACTCTGAAGTCTTTGTTGATAAATCTTTGTTGCACAAATCTCCCTTCTAAATTTTGGCAAAGAAATAACAAGGTTTTCCTTTATAAACACAAAAACTAAAATTCCCACTCATTTTTTCGTTGTATATTTCAATGCATTGATGACAAATGCACACGCTTATTTTTCGAAACTTACATTTTCGGTGCGTTATATAGTGAGTAGCGCACCGATGAAGTGTGTTTGTATAACACACCGATTTGTTTTCATAATAAATTTCAATGTATTGATAGTAAGTGTTGGCGACGGAAGTCACTCCTAGATTGCTAGCAGGAGCAGAGCCCGACGCCCATCAGTTTTATGTCACGGTTGTTTATAGATGGGTGATCGTATGGAGGGAAACTCAAAACAATAGCGTTCCAACTGTGAAACCAGGCCAGGTATGCATGAGCAAGTAAGGTCTTGCGTAAATTTCAGACTGTGAGATGTAGTAAAGGGTGAACAGGCGGAAGACTTGTACAAGAAGAGTGCGAAGGTCTGTTATAAACAGCAGGTTCCTAATAGACTGTAGAAGAAGGCATCCAAACAAAAGGTCTTCTTACATTTAAATACAAAAAACCAGAGAAAACAATAATGCAACGATAAATCATTTATCATAACAGAACTGCAATAATTCGCACGAGTCGGTCGTTCACGAACTCTCTTAGCATGAGATGAAAACTAGACGGAGTAAGAAGAATTGTCTGTCATAGAACAAGAAATCTCATATACAGATGCATAAGTTGAAAGCTAGGATAGCTGCTAAAACATTACAGTGGGGAGCTCTGCTCTACCATCGATGCTTACAAAATACAACGACTTGAGTTTATATACTCGGGACAATTCTCCTCACAGAGGCGTGCCTCGGTCACCCAAGGCTGGGTGTCCCTTCAATCAAACTCGTACTGATATCTTTCTTTAAGTGCCATCTTAACTACGTATGGCTCCTGTAAGGAGGGTGGCTGAGCTATTAAGTGTTCGGATAGCGTGTACAGACTTCTCTGTCGAGCTGAAGACTTCGGCATGGCTTCTTTGAGAAAATCGATACACAGGACTTCCTCGGGAAGACGGTTTGCCAGACCCTCCATCCCCTGCAATTAATGAGTGAGGCGAGGTTTCAACCACCCTCTCTCTTCTTCATTCACTCCGAGCAGGTACTAGGATTGAGATCAAGTTGAATCGGCACCTGGAGAACACAGTGATCCCTTCTGCAGCTAAACCCGGCGCTTCGGCCCTTTGCACAGTTCTTTCTATCACCCCCAAGTGACCATGGGCTGTGCCCCTGTGCCTATCTTCAAAGGCACTTTCGACATTTCACGTTTCGTGGATGGGAGGAGGCTGCTCCTCATGCTTCAAAGTTACGACAGACAAAATGACGACATGGCTTGATCATGCACTACGCATCCCCTTGGATGGACGACTGAGATCTTCTCGGCAATACTGTGGGCCCGGGCCCTGGACGCCTTCGGCACTTCGTGTATCGCGATTGGGAGGAGCTAGTCCTCATGCTTCAAAGTCGCGATGGGCGAAAAGGCGAGGAGCCTAATCGCGCACCACTTGTCCCTCTGGATGGACGACTGAGATCTTCTCGGCAATACTGTATAACTCTTTTTACTGTCGGTGCCCTCCACACGTAACCCTCGGCTAAGGCTTAAGTGTTAGCGCCTCTCGCAACTCGCGACCTCGCGAGTTGGAGTGTCGAACCTTGGCACTCTCCCTCCGCGAAATCCCGAGAGGCGATGGCTCTTTTCCTTTCCACAATTCTTGCGACTCGCGATCTCGCGCAACCAAAGGATATGGTCCGCCTTCCAAACTCACGAACCCCGAGTTCAAGAAATGAACCCACGCATCAACTGATCGCGATCAACGGCCCTCGTTACTTCGCGAGTTCTCCACGGAGACTTCTGACCGTTCACCTCTTTGAAAACTTCTGCGCTATACTTGGCATGACTCGGCCAAGTGCAATTACCCACCGACCGTTGATCTGCTTCGCAAAATAGACCTTGGATGTTGCCGATGACACTTTGCCCGCTTGCTTGACCTACTACTTGGAAAAACAGGGATTCTCCCGTGTTGCGTTTGAGTATTTCGTGCAATTTGTAGACCCGAATGCTCTCGAGCCCATGACACGAATTATCGCTAACAGTAAGCATGAGTTGTTTTTCTAACTTGCTTCAATCGATGCGCTATACAACTATAAACACATCGGCACAATGTGTAAGTAATAACACATCATAAGTCGGTTTAATTTACAAAATGCAAATGCAAACATTCGCATTCAAATTTTGTGAAGGCTTTGCTTTGCAGAGAAAATAACAGAGGTCAGTCTTCAGTGCTTCGCTTAATGAAACACACCGATGTGTTTGGTTTATCATTGGTGCATATTTATATGATGAAGCGCACCTTCAAGTTATAAAAGTTATTTGAAAATATTTTTGACGTTAGATTGTGCTATGCTACCCAAAATGACAGTTTTGGCTCAAATATAGGAAAAAATGAATTATAATCTAAAATGGTCGATTCTCCATATTCCAACTCATTTGGTATCATTGGAAGTCCTTCAAGTTATGTCACGTCGATTGCAGTACATCTATATTTTATTGATAATTCATTTATCTCATTGAATTTATGTTATGTATGGAGGTGCAATTGAATAATTGTTCATTAAATTTTGCAGGATCAAGATTCAGGGTCGAGTTCAGATGCTCAAGATATTCCCGTAGTCCCAAAATTCCACATGCTTCTATCAGGAGAAAGATGCAAGCAGATGTTTGATGAAAATGGATAGTTGCTTTACCCTACCAATCCTAACATGCCATCTTCCAGCAACCAACACGGGTCAATGGTATTACATTGTGAATTGGATCTCTTTTATGTAGACAACCTCGTAGGGCGTAAGAAAAACATGATTGGGTAATTGTATTTTTGGATTTTCAAAGGAACTATTGTAAATACATTGCTTAATTCAAAATTTGTTTTATAAAGTGGTTTATTTCATGTTTATTATTGGGGGGGAATTTCCATGCTTCTAATAAGTGTTTGGTATAATGTTTGAACATATTAAATGCATTGCGTTACTAATATTATCGATGTAATCTTCAATATTTTTACAATTAGGATTCTGATCATGAGCGAACTGTCCACCATCTATCGTTGCACCCCACTGCAATGTCAAGTTACGAGCTTGCATCTAAACGAAAACAACTTGGAGAGGAAGCATATCAAGAATTGTTGAAACAACGACCTATTCAATTCCCACTACGTCTTAAGTCACTAATTCAAAACCTCTACATTAACAATAGTTCTTCACATGTTGGGGATGAAGGAAATAATATAGAGGTTGGTATGGATGATTTCTTGCAGGATACCCAATCCATGGAGGGAATTTTTTTAGATGCATTCCAGTAAAAGAAACCAGGGGATGACGCTGATGTTGTAGACACCTTCAAAATCCTGAAATCTTCTTCCACCACTCCTCTATTTGGTCGAGTACAAGGGTCTGCAAGGTCTACCTAGCTAGGGACAACAATGTTACTGTACAACTTGAAAGTAATGTATGGTATGTCAGAGCATGTTTATGGACACTTTTGAGGTAACTAACCATTGAGGCCCATAATTTTTTAAGGAATATTGTCACACAATGAAGGAAGAAAAGGGTTGATTTTACTCATGCTTAATGACCGTGCACATTTCTATTGCCCACTAATTGTATGTTACTCAAAGATAAGATACTTCCAAGTGATAATGTCTTTCCCAATAGTTGTGCAAAGGCAAAACAAATGTTGAAAATGTTGGGTGTTGAGTACATATCCTACCATGCATGTTCGAATGATTGTATTCTATACAAGAACAAGTATGCGAACAAAGGGATATGTCTAGAATGTGGGCATGAGAGGTACCGTAAATAAATAAAAAGTGCAAGGCACATGGTCCTCCTCATAAGATATGGACGTTTCCTCCCTTCGATCGTGTACAAGTGGTAGGAATAATTGACTGATTTCCTTCTGATCTCGAAGGGTCCAAGCCAAAACTTTGCGCATCCCTTAACATTATTAGGCTCACCCATTTTTATGTCCCACATCAATACCATGTCTCTCTCCTGATATTCCTTCACTTGAAGTTTCGTTGGTTCTTGTATGAATCAAATATATTGTCTCGAGGGAGGAGGGTGGGATTCAACTGTAAGGATTTCTTGTTGTCTTGGTTTAATAAATATCCTTGTCTTCTTTCTTTAATAGTTTGATAGAGCCAACTTCTTTGTCCTTGTATTTGTCAAGTAGTTGTTGATATTCCTCTTTCTTTGTCCATTGTGTTTCATCAAAGTCCTCATCTGTGGCGAAAGGTAGATCATGAGGGGGAAAGGTAGGAGGAACTTCCTTTGTTGGTTCATGTACTTCATCAGTTTTAGGTTCATTATCAATTTCTTGTACATGAGCCTTGACCATTGGCATATTGGGTAGGCATGTAATATTTCCATCCTTCATGGGTAAATTGATATAAGTCAATTCCATTTCTAATGTGCCAACCAACATTGCGACAAACTTTCTAGACAAAAGCATGCCCCATACATCAGGGACATCTACCACCATGAGATCAATTTCAATAACTCTCCTAGGATACTTGGCAAGGTGCACTTCAACGTTTTCAACTACTCCATGGGTGGGTATGGCCCTAGACTCAAATCCACATACATTCCTATAAGGTCGTGTGGTTTTCAAACCTAATTGTTCCATTACCTTTAAGGACATCATATTTTCACCTGCTCCAGATTCAAGCATGAAATTATTCAAACACTTGTTATTCGTTTGCAATGACATGAAGAAAGGTGGGTGGCCATCATATTGTACCGTGAAATGATCTGCTTGTAACATAATAGGAGGGTCTGTTGGTTCATCCAACATATTGAAGAATTTCTTGAACCTATCTTTCATGGATGGAACCTTAATGATTCATTTCAAAGGGACTGTCACGTGCATTTTAGCCAAGGCGCCTTCCAAGTCAAAATTCAAGTCAACTTTGTTGGTTTTAAGAGTGGTTTTATGAAGGAGCATATTCATAGGTGGAGGTTGTGAAGTTCTAGTGTCAATAGAGGGAAGTTGGTTTGTTTGTTTTTTCCTAGTGTATGCTTGCAACTCTTGTTTCTTCAAATTCTCTCTTGACTCTTGATCAAGGCTATTTATAACTTCCATCCTAGCCTTCCTAGCTGCTTCTTTTATGCCTTCTTCATGTTGTTCGAGTGTAATGTTGAGGCAATATTGTGGTTCTTCGGCAAAGGGGTGGCTCATAATATTCACTTGATCATGATCCTTATTGTTCAAGGGACACTCATGCTCCCAATGTGATTCTCTACATTGAAAACACCATGGATTTTCTTCTACTACATTTATGGGGGCTAAAGTGTTAGGGACCTCTTGATCACTGTTAGGTTTGAAACCTTGGCCAGTCTTTTGAAATTTCCCTTTGTAAGGAGGTCTGGGAGCTTGTTGTTGGACTCTCTCTAAGTTTACAATTATATTCATCATCAACTCTTGGTTCTTTACTATGCCATCTACAATTAGTTGAAGCTTTGCCAATATGGCACCAATGTCTGAGGTAGACTCACCATTATGTACTGCCTTGGGTTTGGCATCAATCTTAACTCTTGGGGTGGAAAAAGGATCTACCTTAGATGATGATAGGTTATTCTCAATTTTGAGAGCCATCTCATGAGCCTCTTGAATTGTCTTAGGGGCCTTGTCCCTGATAAGAAAACCCATTTGTCCCGAAAAAGCCTTGGTATAAAGAAAAAGAAGAAAGTTGTTCGAAGGATGGTGGATTTTAGGGATTTGTTGCAAAAGTATTTCAAATTTGTCATGGAATTCCTCGACAGTCTCATTTTCACCCTTCTTGATATCATTAAGTCTAGCTAGTAACATGTTAGGATCCTCTTTAACACTCCATCTTTTGAGGAAGACTTCTTCTAATTGATCCATAGATGTGATACTAGCATCAGGGAGACCATGATACCATCTTCCGACGCCATCATAAAGAGTGGCAGAGAATAAATTCATTTCCAAGTCTTCAACATCATCATTGATAGGATGAAGTTGGAAAAAGGCCCAGAAATTACTCATATGGTCTTCGACGCTAATTACATCATTACTAGTGAACTTAGGCAACCATTTTTCATACTTAGGAGGCATTTGCCAAGGATAACCTGGAATGCTCGTCATGTCTAATGGCTTAAAGAGTTTGGATGACCATTGCTTTGGCTATTAGTCTGATTTTGATTCTGGGTCCGAGTTTGAGTGTTAGACATTGTGTTTAAGGGAAGGTTCCCTCCAAACAATGATTTTACTATAGGGGAGTTTTGGGGAGGCCTTCTTCTATAAGATTTGGGAGGATTGGTGTACCTCCCTAAACTTTGTGGATTCGCCAGATAATCTTTTCAAGATCACCAAAAGGAGTGAGGGGTTCACCCTCGGTGGAGTCGCCAGGTAAGCTTTGTAAAATAAAGGCTTTGAGGAAAAGGCTTACTGAAAGTTTGTCGTTGAGGAATATTGATTCGATGTTCCTCGACAACGGTGCCAAAAATGTTATTGCATAATCGATACTTTCCCAAAGCCTAAGGCAAGTGGGACAAGATTCGCGTAACACAGGGGGGTAATCCTATCACTGTCACCTCAATAGGATACCCTTTTTTGTTTAGGAGAAGGATAAATCCACTCCAAGGGAGATGTCCCAAGACGTAGTGGTTTGATGAAGGGAGAAGGATAAGGTAAAATACCCCTCTCTCTAGGTCACTCAAATCAGATTTTTGTTATTAAGTTACGTCTTGAGGGATGAAGCAAAGGGTAAAAAGAAGTGCACATGCCCTTAACCAACACAACAAGTAGATAATATAGCAGTTTATGAGCAACAATGATATCAATGCTTCAAAAAGACAATGAACCTGTAATAAATAGTGATAATCAACAAGTCTGTGCATCAATTAAGAGATGTATAACAACATTAAATAAAGTAATGACAGTTGCAATATGCTCTTCGTAAAATGCCTTTAAAGACACTTAACATTTAGAATGATAATATTATGTCATGAACAAGATCTGAAGTGCTTAGCTTAGCATTAGCATTTAAGTATGCAGGAAATATGTTGCTCTGAGATGACTATAGGAAATAATGATAACAACAATAGTGAATAAAAGTATGACAACTGCAAAGTATCGTTTAGAAAATGCACTTGAATGACAATGAACTATAACGCTTCAACTCTTGAATGATAGTATTATGTCACATGCAAATTATGGCTAGCAAATAAACTTGGCTATGCTGCCCAAGATGGCTGTAACAATGATTATAACAACAACATGTTAAAAGTTAGTAGTTTTAGGCTAGGTTATCAAGATAGCAAGTGGAAGTTTGAGTTTGAAAATGGATAGGTTTGTCAAGGAGATGGGATTGAACACTAGTGCGTTTCAAGAGGGCAGTGGAGTCAAGGATGGTGACTCTCTTCTAGGGATGATAACAAAGATGATTGTACTCAATACAAGTAAGAAAAGGCCTAAGCAGAGTAATACCTTAAGTCTCCCTAGAACCTAAACTTGGAGAAAGGAAGTTACTAGGGTGTAGGCTCTTCTAGGCCCTAACGTCTCCTTCTTCTTGGACTTCTTAGTGTTAAAACTATTGTGCAACAACAACTTAATCAAAACCTCTAAAGTGCTAGCACTTTAGGGCTTTAGAGGTTTAACAAATTATTAGATCAACTTAGTAAAGCTTGGCAAATGAAAAGAAAAGAAATAGTACCTTAAGTTCTTTACTTCTAGCATTAATCAGGGATGCAGTTTCATAATCTTATATGAGCAAGTAAACCATACCATAACCATTCAAATAAATGACAATTTTTTTTACTTACTTTCACCAAGAATAATCATGCAAAACAACAATAGATTGCCATAACACTTAACAAATTTGATCCAAGTTACCAAAACAAGCCTCTAAGAAAGACGTGCCTCACTATTTCAGCCAAGTAATCCCCGAGAGGGAGAAATTTCAGTCCTCGTGTCCTCCAATGACACGTTATGATGAAAAATGAATGTACTTTTTGTTTATTTATACCAAAACTTGACATTTAATTACTTTAGGTAAAAAAACCAGGGCCGACCCTGAACAATTATTACACAAATTAAATTTACATAAAAAATGCAAGATAAAACCCTAATAGGGTGACGTTGAACCCCATGTGTGGGACGTTGAGCAAGAAAGATGCAGTGCTAGGCCTCCAAAGGACTTAAACCATGCCCACACATGCCACAAGCCTCATCGTTGTTTTCAAAATATCAAACCCTAGCCCTGGTGACGCTTAGTGCTATAAGGGTGACGTCTAAGGCCTCCAAGGGCTAACGTCCAGGTGGGAGGAGTTGAGGACCCTTAATCTAGGCCTGCCAAAGTGCCTCCAAAGGCAACGACTTCCTTCTTCATGGTACAAGTCAACAATCTCCATCATGCCCCTTGCATGGGGTCTCAACATCCATCTGTGGGCTTCAGGCCCTAATCATCTCCTCATGAATATTTGTCCACTGGGAAAAGTCTTGCAAAGACAACAAGTACGCCCTCCAGGGGTCCATGAGTCACAAGTATCATAGCAAGTAAATCACATCTAATAATCAAAGCACCCAGACATGTGCATCAAAACAAATTTAGGTTTGGAGAGGGTCTCAAGATGTCTTATTGGGTCAATAGCCTTCAAGTCTAGGGTTTTTCCCACATGCAACTAGTCCTAGTCATGTGTGTGTATGAGATGACATGGGGTGTACCTTTGGGCATGAGGTTCATGTGATGCTAGGGATTGTAGAGTCTTACCTATAGGCGCCTTTGTGGAGGGTGAGCTGCACCTTGTCATTAATGCAATTGTTTCCACGCCCATTTATTTCCATTTTCATCTTTTTAGCTTTTCCTTTTATTCTTTTTTTATGCTTTAAGAAACTAGTTGAAGGCCACTGTCCTGGCTTGGTGACCAAGTGCGACAATGTCATTCACAAACATTTCACGGAAATGAGAAGGATGACTCGTGAGGAGACCCTCTTGCTCTTAGTTATGCAACCAAGAGCCACTACCCTGAATTGGTGACCAGATAATGGTAATGTCATACCACTACATGTTTATGATCAGGATAGTCTGGCTCGTTATGAGACCTCCTATCCACCAACTAGTACCTTGAGTATTTTACTTTATTTTTTGTGGGTCCCCTTTTCTTATTGAGAAGCATTTCACTGCTTTCTCGGGGATCCTTGGGCGAAGCATCTCAAAGTCTTATAATTGGATTTTAACTCTTGCCAGCTACTTTCACCCTCTAGGCCTTTAGCCCCTTCTTCCCATGAGGCAGGGTACAACCTTTCCTGGTTTAATTCATCCCAATGCCCTATAGATGGGGAGGTGGAAGGAAAAAAGATGGAAAGTGGTAAGTATGGTGGAAACAAACGACGACCCTTCAAGGAAACGCCCAGTAGCAACCTATCCTGAGGGGAACCAACTTACTGGGGCACCATGTCACCCTCCCAAGTTTAAACAAGGCAAAGAGCACAAATTCCAAGCAAACATTTTGAAATCAAGAAAGATTCAATACAACATATTCAAGTGCTTCAAATATTGGAGTGATACATACCATGATACTTGGACTCATTACCTCATGGAGCAAGACCTGTAGCCTCCTGGGACCAGGCCGGTGTGATGGACACTGTTGCTGGCGATGTGTAGACTGTATTGAAGAAAAGAGGGGACCTCTGGGGCCATGCTCAGATCATCTGTCTCTCGTTACTCTATGTCTGGAACCTGTAGGCCTCGAGATATGATCTTCTTAGTTACCCCTAGGCTAGGGGGTAACAAACATGACAACAAAACTGAAAGAGTCACACCATAAACATAAACAACACTAAGAAGTAATCATGCTAGCATTAGGAGGATGTTGGTCATCATCAATTGAGCCCTACTAGTAACTGATTAGTAATCAAGGATCTATTGCACATGCTACCATCCGTCATTGATAGGCTTTTAGGGCTTAGGCCCTTTAGAAATGAACAATGCTAGTGTTGGTATTTGCTTGTCATTTTAAGGTGGTGCTAAGATCAACTCATCCCATGCTTGCATCTTTCCCACACTTGTTTTTCACCTTGGTGGTAGGGCCAACTGTCACCTCTATGAGAACTTGTTGAAGTGTACAATAAGGAGCTAGATTCTTTCTTGCAAATTTTACAAGGGGTTCCATCCCAAAATTCTAAAAGGCATGATAGATGGTCCATCTCCATCCATAACTTCCACCCTTGCATTGTGATAATCAAAGACACATTGATATAAGTTTGTATGCCATCATATTAAGAAAATCTTTGCGATGGGACCGTTGAATTAAAAGGAACACCATTCCATTTCTTCCAAATCTTATAAATTTTTTGACTTTAATAAGTACCCAAGCACATTGGAACTCATTGGTCCAATGCATATAGTTGCTTAACAAGGTATTTCTCTAAGATAATTAGGCAACGGATATTTATGAGATAAATATTCATTTAATTTAATTTGAGTTTTTTTAGGGTTCTCAATGAATATCCCATAATGAAGTGTTTTTAATTTTCTCACTATCTTCTTTACCTTATATTTCCTTCTCAATTTTTTAGGTACTAAGAGGGACAAGATAAAGAAACGACGTGAAGTTATTCAAAGTCACATCTTCAAATTGTTTCTATTACATTAAACCTCCAATTGTTTTATCTATTTTGACATTTTTAAATTAATTTTATGACATAAATATGTCTCTTTATTAACTTACTATTTTTACATACATACCAAAGAATACAAAAGAGGAGAAAAGTTAGTGAGGGAATGCCAAACGTACCCATTTACAACTAACCAAAACCACGACCTCTTTTAACACCTTAAAGTTTATATCCCGTACTCCGAAGAGTAAAACTAGGGATCTTCAAAGATTATCGGACAATAGATATTTGAAAATTTTCATATTTATTAAAAATAATGAATGTATATATAATTAATGGTATATATATAAAGGTGGGAATAAAACATATATGCCAGAGCTTTCTGGAATAAAACATAAACGCGCCAGATTCGTTTCTCATTAAACGAGCTGGTATAGCACTGGCAGGCATCGCACAGCGTTCTGTTCCGCGGGGACGATAGTAGCGGGGGCCATGTTCGTTTCTCATTAAACGAGCTGGTACAGCACTGGCAGGCATCGCATCCTTCTGAAGCAGAAGTATTTGGGCAAGCCGCTCCTTCTGTAAGCACATCTTCCATTTTTTTTCACAAACGTACCCTTATTCTGGGTTTCATTTTAGATTTTCTTGAACAAATTTAGTTGAAAGATGTGTGAGTGACAATGATGAGAGAACCGAATTTGGACGATCTACGCTAATATGTGGTTTCTTGGCATATTTTATGAATGCATTTGCGATCTTCTGAGATATGAGCTTCGATTCCATTAATGGCGCTTTTCACTAAGCAATTATTTTCAAAGGATTCTTAGATATAATGAAAACTTGGCCTCACATATAATGAGGCTGATTTCTTTTGTCTGACCGCGTAGTCGGTCCTTTAGAGGTGGACAAGATATTCTCATACTGAGGGCTTGCATTTTGGTTAAGGAGTCGTATCCACACATGTGCGGTCCGTTAGAGGTGGAGAAGAGGTCCTTTAGAAGTGGACAAGATATTCTCACTTTAGAGGTGGACAAGAGGTCCTTTAGAGGTGGACAAAATATTCTCATGCTGAGGGCTTGCATTTTGGTTAAGGACACGTATCCACATTTGTAGTTGTAGTTGGTCTGGATGGCTAATGTGAATTAATCATATTCAAAAATACGTTATCATATTCAAAAATAYGATAGCGTGGCTGTYATTTGGTTTATCAAAAATACTACCTATGGAAACAGGGCTTGTCTGTTCAAAATTTCGTTGGGATTTTCCCTCTTCTTCCCTATAATTGTATACTTACACTYGCAAATTCCTAAGCTGTCGGTGTGGACTTCTGCGGACTTTCCTAGCTATGGTGAGAACTTAGGTGCCTAATCAACACGGAGTTACACTCGAATCGCGAGCTTTACCTGTTCAAAACCAAAAGTACACTTGCAAAGCTGTGGAAATGGCTTTCTTTATTATTATTGACATGGTTATTGCTACTGCGTCTTTTAAACAAGGCGGCGATCCTTGGAACGAATTGAAGTGCTTTATATCTCTCAGGCAAAACAGGTAGCCAAGCAAGCAATCTATCAGTTTTGTTGCGGAATTCTCAAACTTATTTCAGCAACAAATTGGTTGATCAGGGTAGATCTCATGTGATCCCAAGTCTTGATGGTATCTCAGGCCGCATTGTCGTCACAGTATGGATACGAGTCCATCATTCTATGGCTGGCTGTCTAAGAGTCAAAACAGTGGTGAATTTGTTTCTGTAATTACTAATATGTATCAAAACATCAATATACATTTCTGCTGACTGTGAATGGGTCTGGAAGGTAGATCTGCTATCTCCACCATCAAGCTCTGCAGAGGACAAATTATTGAATTATCTAGCATTCTGAAGCAAAATCTAGTAACCCTTTCTTCCTTTTCTCTAGGGATCCTTCAAATCTGAAGGATTTTTGCCTTGCTTCTTTCTTAAGGTTGTGTTGCTCAAAGGTCAAAATAAAGGGTCTTTCCTTCTCTGCTCGAATGTCAAAACTGAGGGTCTTGTAGCTTGAAGATCTTCAATCTTATTATTTTGCCCCAATAGTTGATCTGGTATCTTTGCAACTTTTTCAATGCTTCAGAGTCCATCACTTTACAGGGATAATCTCCCTTTGCTCTAATACCAGTCTCAAACTCACCACTAAACCTGTAGAAGTGTCTGCAAGCTCATGACACAAAAAAACAAACAAATTATATGCACGACTGACCAAGAAGGAGCCCAACGGGTTAGCTCAATTTGTTGTTGCCAATGTTGTTGGGCATTTGGCTAGTTCCGTGTTGGTAGGTGTTTGGTTTGAATCCCCTTGGGTTAGGTGCACTAGTCTATGCTGACGGGTTTACTAGGGATGCTATTCATGAAAGTGGGGAAGCATCTCTTGGGTTTCCCATGAGGTTTTTCTTAGGAAAAAATTGACCAAAAAGAAAAAAAGAAAAAAGAAGTATGAGACAAAGTATGAGACAAGAACAACCTATCAGCATTGATTAGTGGAGAATAACAATAGGGACCCATTGATATTGCCATTTCAGAAAGCACTCTCATAGTAAACCCCAACACTGGTTGATGCCTAGCTTTTCTCTCTTTGGATAGTGTTAGAATTAGGGAAAATTGAAAAACAAAATGCTTTTAAAATTTTCTGTTCACTAGATCAGCATAAAGAAGAAGACATACAAACAGATGTGAAGCAAGTAAAATTTCTGAGTTTGAAAAATTAACTTTTAGCTTACCTCCTGATTCGATGATAGATGTACCTGTCACATGTGTGGATGTAAGCCTCTGTAAGTATGCTCAGACTTAGTTTAGGCTAGGGTTTGATCTCTGTCAAAGAGAAATGTGGGACAGTTTTGCGATGGATGGAAACCCTCAAAGAAAACAGCAATAAAACCTCTGACTCAACAGCAATAACCCCAGCAGGAAAAACCCTCCAATAAACAGTGATTAGGCATAGAGAGAGATCTGGACAGGTAAGCAAAACCTCCACTAGAAAACAGCAAACACCCTCACTCAGAAATCTGGACAGCAAAATGAGAAACCCCCGCAGGGGATTCAACACTCCACGTGGCAGCAGGAGGGAAGCTTAAACAACAAAGGAGAGTGCCCAGAATGAGGCCGCAACACCTCTACCAACAACCCTCAGCATACTCCAAAGAAGAACCTTCCAGCCAGCAAGGAAAACGCAGAGCTGTAATTGATAATCAAAGGGAAGGCCGCAGCAGAGAAGAGAGAAGAGTCACCGAGGTAGCCGCAGCAAATAGGGAGATGAGAGAGTGAGTGCGAGTGTAAAAATGCAATAGGACAGGGTCTAATTTATAGTTAGGGAGAGGGGTTAGGGTAATTAGGATTATAATTAATTATTGACATTTAATTAATATAAATATTAATTAATATAAATATTAATTAATATGTCAATTAATATTTCATTAAAACCCTAATTACATAAAAAACCCAATCACACAAAATAAAACCCAATCACATAAATCAAGAGGGAAAGCAAACCAACAAGGGGGTACCTGTTAAGATAAAGTCAAGGGGGATTCCTTAATGGCAAAACATGTCCACATGAGTCTCATAGTGACCTATAAACTTTATCTTCACTGCATAAAGGGGTACATCAACAATGTGGTCATGTCCATCTTCATAGACACTCCTAGGTCTCATGGACCATCCCGGGAGAGAGGAAGAGGATCACACATCAACACATCTTGGTATTACACCAAGATCTACTTGGTCAAAGACCAGGTTTCCTCAGAACACATTTGGAGGCCCTAGAACACATCTAGCATCTTATCCACCAATGTACAAGACCAAGGATCAAACCATGCATTAAGCAAGGGTTCCCTGGAACACATCCAGGGGCCCTAGACACATCTAGGGACTTATATCAATCACCAAGGAACACATCCAAGGGTCAATCCAAGCATCGGGAAAAGATTCCCTGGAACACATCCAGGGGCCCTAGAACACATCCAGGGGCCCTAGAACACATCTAGGGTCTTACTGCTTGGTCCTAGACCAAGAACCCCAGTCATCTACTGGGGGCCCTCACAAGGGTCTTTTGCCATGACTCTCACTGCTTGGTCTCATACCAAGAAACCCTAGGAGTGTGCTGGGGGCCCTAGTCCACAGCTAGGGTCTTATGCCACTCTCCAGGAGAATGGCTCTTGCAGCTGCTCTAATTTCAACAGTCCCTCTCAGCAAGAGAGACATTCTTAGCAACACCAAGCTTGTCTCGAAAGTACACAAACTTTGTGAAGGACAATGGCTTGGTCAAAATATCTGCAGTTTGTTCTGCCGTCAAAACATACTGAATACTGAGAATGTTCTTCTACACCATGTTCCGAACAGAGTGATATCTCATCTCAATGTGTTTCGACCTGTCATGAAACACTGGATTCTCGAAGAGCTTTATACAACTCTGGTTATCACAATGGATGATTGTGGGTTCTAGCTCTGCACTGAACAAGTCTGAAAGTAGCTTTCTGAGCCACACTGCTTCTCTGCTAGCAACACTTGCAACAATGTATTCCGCTTCTGTAGTGCTCTGGGCTATGGAGCCATGTTTCCTGCTGGACCAGGAGATCATCGCTGAACCCAAACTGAAACAATATCCGGAAGTGCTCTTCCGGTCCACTGTACTGCCCATCCAATCTAAATCTGTATAACCATGAAGCATTGCACCTGCATTGGAAGTGTATTTGAGCCCATAGGCTATAGTCCCCCGAACATATCTCAAAATATGTTTAACAACAACCATATGTATATGCTTTGGTTCACACATGAACTGGCTGAGGGCATTCACTGCATAACAGATGTCCGGTCTAGTATGTATAAGATACATCAAGGACCCAATGATCTGCCGATATAAGGTGGGGTCTTTTGGATCTGTACCTGTAACCTGGTCTTGTAATTTCTTCAGGTTAGAAATCATCGGTGTGGTCATGGACTTACAGTTGATCATGCCAAATCTGCGGAGCACATCAACTGCATATTTGCTCTGTGAGAGAAAAATCTCACTTGGTTTCTGCCACACCTCTGAGCCCAGAAAATAATGCATAAGCCCCAAGTCTTTCATTTCAAATTCTATTGAAAGCTCCCTCTTAGTCTGAGCTATCAAGCTTTCCTCTCTAGTGAGGAGCAAATCATCCACATATAAGACTAAGATAACCAGATGATTCTGTACAATCTTTATATAAAGATTGAGATCTGCTATGCTCTTCGTGAACCTAAGACTCTGTAGAAAGCTGTCAATTCTCCCATACCAAGCTCTCGGAGCTTGCTTCAATCCATACGAGGCTTTCTTGAGTTTGCACACATGAGATTCTTTCCCATGGATCACGAACCCTTCAGGCTGTTCAATATACACCTCTTGCTCAACTTCACCGTTAAGAAAAGCAATCTTAATATCCATTTGGTGAAGTTTCCAACCAAAAACTGCGGCAAGAGAGATAATAATCCCGATGGAAGTATATCTGGCAACAGGAGCAAAGATCTCGTCATAGTCAATTCCTTCTTTCTAAGAAAAGCCACGAGCCTCAAATCTAGCCTTGAATTTTTCAACATTGCCATCTGCTGTATGCTTTATTTTATAAAGCCATTTGGAGGTTTTCACTGATTTGCCACAAGGTCTTGGGACCACTGCCTATACATCATTATTTAGAATTGAATCATATTCTTCTATCATATCATTTTTCCACACTTGATGTTTGGAAGCTTCTTCAAAGGTGGAAGGTTCTGAATCAATCACAAGATTCAATTGAGCTATTAGGTCGGAGTACTTATCTGGTTTCTTGCTTTCTCTGAAAGTGCCTTTAGGTGCTGAATGCTTTTCTGCTTCCTTTAGAATTTCCCGACACCG
>ML790150.1:17642-31151 GCA_009831015.1 Picea engelmannii | reverse complement strand
ATTCTATTGTTTCTGCTGCAATTTATTTTAGTTGAGATTTTCAGTGTATAATTATTCTATGATAACAGTGGTATAAAATTCTGTTTGAAATCATAAGGAAATAATTATCAGATCTGAAAATTGAAAATTCAACACCATCCTTGTGTTATTTTCCTTGGTACTTGCTGTGCAATAAATCTCCTTCCATCTTATCAAAGAATATTTGATTACTTAACCCAAAAAAGATCTTTCTATAAAAGCAATAGGTCGACCTTTAATTACTCTGAGTCCCAACATAAACTTGAAACCAATTACGTTTTATATATAAATAATACTTCTTGGGAAATGATTACTGCTAAAACTTGTTTGCTTTTTCAATTTGACAAATAACGAGTCCAACTCATTGGAGTCTACAGTGGTTTGCATTTCTCTGACCACCAGATAAATGACTCACAATCTTGTTTTACGGTTGTGGCTTTTGAAATAATGATTTTTTATATAGGGGAATGGTTGGATGTGTATTTTTATTAGTGCAATAATTCAGTAAAAAATCTGCAGACATCAAGAAGCATGAAATGTAACATTATTACATAAATGCCTCATTTGCAATGGTTTTATAAGCCAGTTTTGTATTATACTTGTGCAAGTGTTCAATATTTAAAAAAAATGGAGATAACTTCAGACTGATTCTGTTAATTTATTGTGTTGTGTGAGTATTACTTGACTTGTGTGGATTTACTAAACTATTAAGCATTTGTGGACATATCTTTGGAAGTTTGGACACATTCTTAGTGTTGAACTTAATCTATTTTCTTTGCTTTTGATTTTCTTCAAATGTACAATTCTTTGCTGATGCAGGCCAGACATAGCTAGGATGATGGTGACATCAGAGGTTGAAGATGTGATGGAAGCTGCTTCTAATGCACATTTTTCTGGATTGCGCCTGGATGAGGCTTCTTTGCAAGTTTCCAAAGTGAAAGATTTAAATAGACAACCATTTGTTATTGGTGAGTGGGCTTGCACTTTTTCCTTTTCCTAAACAGAAATAAAAAGGAGAACTTATGTGGATCTTTCTTTCTCTGTTCTACAAAAAAATTCTGGAGTGGAACTTCTTCCTGTCTTCCCCAAAATGGACCTTCCCTATCCATGTGGTATTCATCCTGATTGGTGCTCTCTGGTCATGTGTCTGTTTCATACTGCATTCTTTCTTTGGAGATTAACTTGGAGCTGCCACAGGTATCACAAGATCTATGCAAGATTTTGCTTACTCTGCTTACTCTGCTCTTCCTCGTATGTTTTCCGTAGAACCATATATAAGAATCCAATTAACAAATCAAAGCAAAGCACTAGATCACAATATCCACATACCTTAATAACTCTCATGTTCTCCAAAATTGTCTAATGTTTTATTGTGATGTCGTGTGCACTGAATCTTGAATGAAGCATTTGGGCCTCTTGTCTTTGCACACAATTCACATCCTCTAGTCCAAGAGCCATCAATTCATTGAGTATGCGTTCTTGACATCACGTGATCCCCATATATATGTTGTCTTGGACCTGGCTGTTGTCACCAACCAAAACTTGCAACCCCCATGTGAAACTTGAAGCCCGAACAACAACAAAATGTTGAGCATAGATATTCCCTATGGTTACATGTTTAAATTAGTGGCAATTTACTAGAGTATCTGTATCCACATAACTCGTGTAAATAGGAGAGCTCATAAAGCAATATATGTAATTGGGAAGAGTGGCATAGTCATATTCATAAAGCACATCAATGTACATATGAACAGAAGGTGATCACAAGAATGGGGGGTTAATGTTCAACATCTGTGATGGTATTCCATTTGAAAATGGGGGCCTTTGATAGACTAAAAGATAAACTAGTACATCGTGTCAAACTCTGGTCTAAGACATGGTACCATTAAAGAAGCCCTTATTGAACAAAGAATATACATCTCTACTCTCTTTTATGTAAAGGACAGCCTATGTCCTTTAAAAAGAAGAGATATTTGCATAAGAAAGACCTATTCTGAAAGAATGAATAAATCGATTTTATCGTCATGGAGTAACTGCCATTTGGGCCCTGGTTCAGCAGGGAAGAGAGTGGCCTGTTAGGTTACCGACCAAGGTTCAATTCCCTTAGAGGCATAAATAATCGGTTGGGGCCAGGTGCAAGTCTTGGAGGATTTTGACTGAAGAGTATCCCCCTGTCACGGCAACTTAGTTGAATGGAAGTGCTTGTAATTGATGGTTTGCCCTTTGAGGGCCATCTTGCCCGTGAAAATGGGCTTCTTGTGGGGTTTGACATATTCGAGCTAATTGTAATGCTTTTGGAGTTTAAAGGAAGTACTTTTGAAAAGATAGCAGAATAACTGTATTGAGAAGGCCGACTTATGACAGAGGAATAACATAGGAAGTCTAGTAACAGATTGACCAACTTGAGATGGGGTGAAATTATGGGGGTTGCACTGGTGTAAATACCCCATATATAGAGTGCATATCTAGACAATTTTTTTCAGACATATTTCAGGTATACAATGGAGAATGCTGTCAAATTTAGTTAATCTTTTTTAAGAATATTTTCTAAATAGGTACTACAATACTTTTGTTTAGTTTTGCAAAGAGTATCCCCCTGTCATGGCAGCTTAGTCGAATGAAAGTGCTTGTGATTGATGGTTTGTCTTTTGAGGTTCATCTTGCTTGTGAAAATGGGCTTCTTGTGGTGTTTGATGTATTTGAGTTAATTGTAATGCTTTTGGAGTTAAAAGTCAGTACTTTTGAAAAAATAGCAGAGTAAATGCATCGAGAAGGCTGACTTATGACAGTGGAATAACATAGGAATTCTAGTGACGGATCGACCAACTTAGGATGGGGTGGAATTATGAGCTTGCACTGGTGTAAATATCCCATATCTAGAGCATTGTTTTAAAACTTGGATTGAGCTGACTCGGACTCGGTCAACTTGGCTGCATTGACCCTTGACCGCTTCGACTTGGCCAGCTGCTCGGTTTTGTACCGAATCAGCTGAGTCGAGGCATGACTCGGCCGGTTTGATACCAAACCAGCCCAACTTGGCCGAGTCCATACATAACTCAGCTGAGTCTGTCCCAGACCCCACCACTGCGGACTAGTCATGAAAAAGTCAATTTTTTTTTTATAAAAAAAACCTAAAACCTAATTTCTAACGACCTAGGTCCTAAATCCTCCAAAAAACTATAAAGAGACCCCCCCCTGCTACTTGCCTCACATCTCTCTACTAAGAGTTAGTACTGCAGTTTCAGATGTCACTGAGTCCCTGAGGAGTCCGAAGACTCTGAGGCAGAGAATGATTTTGTAACTCTTGCTGAGCATCCAATTTCTAGCAGTGGTGATGAGTTTGATGATTGATCACGTCGATCAATGATTTGTACTATGTACTATGTAGTAGGCCAGTAGCTTGTAGCATGTTTTTTGGACTCTAGAGGTCATTTAGAGTCTCATTGATTATGTATTTTGTTGCTGATATGTACTGCAATTGGTGCCATTTTGATATATTCACCCTTACATGGTATATACATGAGCAGCCTTTGCATATTTTGTCTCTAATGGTTTGGAATCTTTAGAATTTAAATATTTTATGTATTTTTTAGTAAACCGAGTCATTGAAATCAGATCGGTCCGAGTCATTGAAATCAGATCGGTCCGAGTCATTCCGATTCCAAGTCCGAGTCTGAGTTAACCCTGGACCAATCCTGAGGCGGAGTCTGAGTTTTAAAACATTGATCCAGAGTGCATATCTAGACAAGTTTTTTCAGACATATTTCAGGTATACAATGGAGAATGCTGGCAAATCTAGTTCATCTTTTTTGAGAATATTTTCTAAATAGGCACTACAATACTTTGATTAATTTTGCAAAGAGGAAGTCTTTTTTCAAATTGTTATATTGCATTTTTGTATCAGCTTTATTTCTTGGCCTTAGAATGTGGTGATCAATTGCTATACTGGTATTTCCTCTATCAATGGTTTTATTCCCTTCTTTTGTATTTTTGAGGATTGCATACTTGGTACAATTGACCAGAGATGCAGTGTGCGCACCTCTGTTATACAGTTACCAGATTCAGTTCTCATGAACTTCGAATGGCTGTTCTCACTTATTCTAACTAGATTCTCTATTGTTATTTGACATGAACATTTGTCAACTGGTACAACTAGCTATAAAAATTATTCACTATAATGAACTCAACTGTCAACTTATTTTTAACAAGCTATATGATCCCTGACATTATTATTTGCCATACTTAGAACAGATAGACAATATCATTCTACTAGTATGACAATACAATAACAATGATCGATAAATGGTAGTAATGTCACATGAGGCTTACTGACAAAAGTTGGTGCTTCTCCACAAGGAGAACTCCTACATTTATTTGGTATTTGTATTCTTATTAGTTACAAAACTGAAATTTCTAAAACATTTTCCTTACATAAAATGTCTTAGAGCTTATTAATAAGCCTAAAGTCTAAAACTGTAGACAATGTTGTATGCTGGATGAATTAAATTTATTTTTTTCATCTGACATTAGGACAGATGTGTGAAGTGAATATCGTAACAAAATTATCTATATGTATCATGCATATTCATGTACATGTTAATTCTTTGTTATTAAAGTTACTTGCACATGAATTCTGCAGGTGTTGCGGGTGGTACGGCTTCCGGAAAGACTACAGTTTGTGACATGATCATTCAGCAGCTTCATGATCATCGTGTCATTCTTGTTCATCAAGTAAGTCTCATATTGCTTTCAATTTTTGGACCAGAATCTAGTTTTTCTGGTTATGGGAATGTGGGAGATATATTCTGTGCCTTACCTGACTGCTTGCAGTTTGATAGAAGATCTGCTTGCTGACCTCTTGACAACTTCTGATGATTTGGCATAATTCTGCTCCCTTTTTCTGCCCATATAGTCAATACAATTGTTTCCATCTGTGGTTTGGTGCTGATGCTTCTGTTTCTATGATCTCCTTTCTCATCTTTAAGGTATTCCGTTTGATCTTCCCAAGCTTGCTGCAAGCATAGGCACAGACATTTCAGAGTATAGACTCCAGAGTCCAGACAAATGATCTTCACCTTAGAGCAAGCGGATATAAGATAGTATAAAAGGTAAAGCAACTCCTATAAGCTAAAAGGTAAAGTATAAAATAAAATAAGCTAAATTACTATATGAGCAAAGTAAACAAAATCATAACCCTAGATACAACATGGTAAAAGGCCACACATCATCAGAAGAGAAACAATATTTGGAGAAACCTAATGTGACATAGATGTGAGCATTCATTAAGAACAAGTACGAAGTTCCACAATCACATTAACCAAATACACATAATTGTTTTGAATGTTCATTAAGACAGTTTCGATTCATGAATTGTGCTAATAGTTAATCTGACAAGTTTATCGTCTATGGTATGTTGAAATCTGCTAACCTAGCACATGATAGTTAATTCCGAGCAAAACACATTCACTGAGTTAAAGCACAACTAGTTTAGTCAACGATAAATTAGCGGAAGCATAAAAAACAACAAAAACCCATCACATTTGCACACAAGATTCGGGTAAACACCCGTGGAAAAACCCTTGCGGGAAAACTAGTTCTAAGTTTGATTTTATTAGATAAAATCTTGGGCTCCTGTCCTGGGATAATGGCCCATCAGAGGATTACAATGCTGCAGCTGATAGCCTAGCCTACCTAGCTGCTATCTCCCTCGCTGCCCCCTGCACCCTTTCCTCAACCTTGCCCACTCAGACACAAGTACATGAGCAAGACTCCCTCTTGCTCCTATGCATTCATTGTGTGCCTCTCACTCTCCTTAGATTTGCTTTTGTAATCCCCTAATGACTAAAACCCTAACCCTAGATCTCAATGGCCAAGATTAGATCTTGGATCTCACGATCTAACCGTCACGACTTAATCTTTCGTTGAGATGATTTAAATCACTTAAGTCACTCAACCTTACAAAAGTCACTTTAGTCATTACATAAAAGCCACTTTAGAGAGTGTCGCTCGGACACTTCCACATGCCAGGCACAACCAATGTGGAAGTACTTGTCGGAGCTACCCCAAAAGCTAACATGGTAAGCAACAAGTTAAGACAAAATACACATACCCATGATGAAATCTCCATGAACCTAAACGAATTGTTTATGTATATATAATAGTGGACTTTAGCTTATTGACTTTCATTGGACTGTGTTGAGAATGTAGCAAGGAAGGTCTTCCACGCATTTCAACGCCCTAGCATGGTGGAGGACAATGAAACATTAGTCAAGTTGATTGATTTAACTTTTCTTAATGTCTAACTTAGGAAAAAGACTGTTGCTGTGTTATATTCTTCAGTTGGCTTATTGAGCACCTTTTCTAAGGTTAAAGTGAAAATATTTTAAGTGATGGATCTTTTAATCTAGACCATCCATCTCATTGAGTGAGGGAAAGTTGATCTCAACCCTCCATCCTTATGAGATTAGGGTTTTCATTTGCTCATCAGGTTATAAGGGAAATCGACTTGGCTAAGGAGGACGCATTATGCATGAGAGAGATTGATTGAAGGAGCAACAATCTGAGGTTTGAGAGAAGAGGTTTCTGTAGGGAGATAAATGAGGACTTCCATAGAAGGATAGACTCATTTCCAAGGGCAAGTAGAGGTCATATCTAATAGCCACGCAGAGGAGCCGTAGAGGGTGACGTAGGGCGCACGTAGGGGCCGTATGACTCACATAGAGGCTCTTCTGTTGGGTATTGCTGAAGCACAGGGGTTCTAGAGGTTGAGGGAAGGGGCTGCACTTCTCCTTGCAAGCTTCACATTGAGGTTTTACTTAGTAATTTATTGAGGCCGAATTCTTTGTAAGAAGATCTCAATATTTTCCCGCTGAATAATAAAATCTTCAAATCTGCTGCACTGGTTTTCCCTCCGAGGTTTTTCTCGGGACTATTGTCCAAAAAAGTCTGTGTACATGTGATGTGATTGCTGTTATCTTCTACTGTTAAGTTCCTGGTTAATATTCTGTTGTGCATAATTATTTGTTGTGGAAGTAACCTAGCAAAATCAATTATAATAAAAATAAATTGGTTAATTTGCTGGGTTTAGAAAAATTTCACATGGTATCAAAGTAGGACTGTTGAAGAAGTCGTATCATAGGTAGACCGTTGGAGATCTAAGTGGATCGTGTGGATCCAAGGCACAAATCAAGACAGCCGCAAGTTTTGAAAGTGCTAGGGTTTCAACGTTTGGGTAAGACAACATTGTTGAAATTTTGGTATGCTTGTTTAACCATAGACATTGTCACATCATTGCCACCCAACCATAGGCATTCATATATGCCACTCCCAAGCACACTAACCTTTACTTAGAATAATTTCGACAAGCCTACTCTAGAACCAACAGATAAACCCGAGTTGCTAACTGCAACAACAACTCAAGACAAGTAGAGTGCTCCTTCTCCAAGGGTAGGGCACAAGAGAGAGAGTCTCCATATCCACAAAACAAGTACCATACACAACTGCAACAACTGCAGATGCACTACTCTCTCTCAAACTTGCGCCATACTTAGCAAGAATATCACCAAGAAAATCACCAAAAGAGAGACCAAGATCAAGAGATGACGATGCACCCTTATTCCTCCTTGCAGCTACAACTGTAGTTCTCCACAAGACTTGTGCACTAACTGGGTGTACAAATGAGCTAAAACGTCCTCTATTTATATTAATTTGTCTAGTGACTTTTTTGGCTGGGCCGACCTGACTTTCTGGTAATTATATTTTCTATTTATCTTTTTCATGTGGAGCTGACTTATATTTTTGGAAGATAATATTCTAATATTATTTATTCTGCTAGGCCGACTTGTCTTCTAGGGTTTCCACACATCTGTTTAATAGTTCACTTGCTTTCGAAATATTCTATTCTAAGTCATAGTTTACACGTGGAGGTTAATATCTCTCGCAACTACCAAAACATCAACACTCCCTTTTAGCTAGGGAGGTATTAACTAAGATGTTCTTCATGTTGTGGTCTCAAACATATCTATTTATCTCACATGGCATAGGCAAGACTAACATGGTCTTGCAGACCAGTCTACAGGTAGCATCACCATAACCACACAAGCTATCATATGATCAAACAAATCATGTAACAAGTATCACCATCATAGCCGCGCATTAGCCATCTAGCTCACAAACACCTCCAACACTACTGGTTGGCCCTCCAGCTAGTAACCTTCGATGCTACTGATCGACACTCTAACTGGGAATCATTTTCGACACTACAAGTCAACATCTAGTTCATATAGAACTAGTAACTTGTCAGCGCACACATAATCTGACTCAAAAATTTAACACTCCCTCTTAACGAGGAAGGTATTCCTCTTGGCACAATCATCATCATTGCTTCTGCGCTTCTGCACACCTCGGTCATTGTTCTGTTGTCAATCACGGATCTATATGTCATAGGAAGTTATGCACTTTCACTGGAGTAGCGTACCGACCTTCGTTGGAGTAGCATACCAACCTGCGTTGGGGTAATATACCAACCTGCGTTGGAGTAGCATACCAACCTAATCTAGGGTAGCATACCAGCTTGCGTTGGAGTACCAACCTGCGCTGGGGTAGCATGCCAACCTACGTTGGAGTACCAACCTGCTCGCATACCAGCCTGTGTTGGAGTACCAACCTGCGTTGGGGTAGCATACCAGCCTGCATTGGAGTACCAACCTGCGCTGGGGTAGCATACCAGCCTGCGTTGGAGTACCAACCTGTGCTGAAGTAGCTCCCACTACTAGGGATCTCATCACTTCCCTCTACTAGGGAACACATCACTTCTCACTACTGGAGAAAAAACATTTGGACCACTCCAAGCTTTTCCCTGACAGAGGCTTGGTCAACATATCTGCTACCTGTTCGTCGATAGAAATATACTGGAGCAAGTGTCTCGTCATAGTCTTCTCCCTCTTGCTGGGAGAATCCTCTCGACACAAATTAGGCTTTGTACATCTCTAGGCTATTTATCTGCAACATGCTTGATCTTGTAGATCAACTTGGAAGTCACCACTTACTTCCCTTCTGGTTTTGGAACCAAGGAAATGATATGTATCCCAGTCCTTTCGATTGGCTTCCTCCTCGGTCACTGTAGCAAAGTTTACCGAAGCAAGGGAATCTTCCCATAAGATCTCATATCTCCTCGAAGCCTCTGAAGCTTCGATCTAGCCTTGTCAACCCATGGCATCTGTCTGTCAGTTCCGGAAGACGTCTCTCTCTTCCATCTGAATCTGAAAGTCTCTAAGTCTCCATTCTCCCCCCGAGTCTGTATAATCTTCGGAGCCATTTTCTCCTCATGATATGGCTCATCAATGTTGCATCCTACAAAGTTTCATGGGACCACGCTGATCTCTTTTTGGTTACTGCAACGATTTTGGGTAGGCCCTTTTGGCTCTACTAACTCTTCCTGATGATCCAAAGAGTGATAAACTGCACTAGAGGGATTTGTTCGGTCATCTTTGGAGCCTTCTGCTCCTTACAATCAATCTCCATATGAGATACTATGTATCTCGCAAAAATACCCTTCTTCGTTTTCTTCTTTGGTACATGGATGTATACGGTCGTGTATACAACTTCTTATTTGGATAGTCTGCTCCATCTCTCAAACTAGAGACCATCTAATATGTTGTCTCCTGCAACCGTCACTATAGCTTCCCTCAGAGTTATCACCTGTGACCTGCTTGGAACAAGGACAACAAAGGGAAAAATAGTAGACAAGAATAATACTATTATAATAATAAAAACAAGAATGAGAACAATAATCACAGTAGCTCCTTCTCAGAGCTATTGCTTGTGACCTGCCTAGAACAATAACCAAAATAAAAATACAATAATAAGAAATAGGAACAACACTCTTCTAGTGGTATGATCAATTATTCCTCCATGGTAACCTGCCTGGAACAAGAAAACAAGAACAAAAAGTATAATAGCATTTTCATAAGAACATATCTATGTCAACAAGAATTAAAAAAAAATCTCATGGTAATCATCATATTATTACCAAGGTGACTTGCTTGGAAGCAAAACAAGAAGTATCTCCTAGAGGAGATGTTGGTTCATCTTGCAAGCATTTATATCAATAGTACTTAGATGCTACCAAGTATTCATTGTATTTAGCAGTAATAGAACGTTTCAAGGATCGTTGTCACAACTAGTAATGTGGCAATTATCAAACTTGATATGTGCAAATTGGAAACTTATTAATTTAATCTAACCTAGAACCTGGAGTCTTATCTTCATGAACGAGTGTTGTTGATTTTCTTTCGAGTCTCCTTCACTCAAGATGACAAGTATTTTCTTCAACCTGCCCCCTGTACTTAAGACAATATGCTCTCTAGACAAAAATCTGAGTTAGAGAATATAGTGCAAATAAACTCTAGAGTCTCAACCTTATCAATCTAATACTTTGTCTAAAGTTAGTTTCTAACTTTAACTTTGAACAGAGGTTAGTATGATAATCATAACTTCAATAGATCAGGATACAACTAGATGTTCATAAGGTCACAATAATGCCATAACAACTAGAGGCATATGAAAAAAAATCAAACCCGAAGTGCGTTGTTCCTCTGAATGTGCTAGATCTGAGATCCCTCTAGATTTACGATTGTTGCTTGGACTAGAGACCCCTTCTCCCGCAATCACACTCAAAATAGTGATACAGTTTAAACATATATAAGTACATACCTCCGACAACAACGACATGGAGCGACAGACAGTGGCAACATCTGGCAACAATGACAAGCAATGACGAACCCTAAAACTTCAAAGTGATCCAACTTGCAATCTAAAGTAACTGGAGATGCGCTAGGGTAAGGCGCACTAGAACAACCAAAGATTAGGCCCAACGTTTCATATAAACTTTATTGCAACTGGTATTGCAACTGGTGTTGGCACTGCAACTGGTACTGCAACTGGTACTGCAACTGGCACTGCAACTGGTGCTGCAACTGGCACGAAGGAACTGGCATGAAGGAATTGGCACTGCACAGTGCAAACCTAGGGTTTTTATGAGGAAACCCTAATATCTCAACTTCAAAATTTGTAGATCTGATCCGAGGAAGAGATGTGCCCTACTTAGGCGACCTTAGTGAGTTCAGTATGTGCTCAACGAGCTTGGCAATGGGGAAACTAAGAATCTTCCTTCCAACGGTTAGACTGTTACGAAGGAAACCAACTCTGAAACCATGTTGAAATTTTGGTATGCTCGTTTAACCATAGACAATGTCACATCATTATCACCCAACCATAGACATTCACATATGCCACCCCCAAGCACACTAACCTTTACTTACAATAATTTCGACAAGCCTACTCCAGAACCAACAAATAAACCCTAGTTGCTAATTGCAGCAACAACTCAAGACAAGTAGAGTGCTCGTTCTCCAAGGGTAGCGCACAAGAAAGAGAGAGTCTCCATATCCACAGAACAAGTACCATGCACAACTGCAACTGCAACTGCAGTACTCTCTCTCTCTCTCAATCTTGTGCCATACTTAGCAAGAATATCACCAAGAGAGAGACCAAGACCAAGAGATGACCATGCGCCCTTATTCCTCCTTGTAGCTGCAGTTGCAGTTGCAACTGTAGTTCTCCACAAGACTTACGCACTAACTGGGTGTACAAATGAGCTAAAACATCCTCTATTTATATTAATCTGTCTAGTGACTTTTCTGGCTGGGCCGACCTGACTTTCTGGTAATTATATTTTTTGTTTATCTTTTTCCTGTGGAGCCGACTTATATTTCTGGAAGATAATATTCTAATATTATTTATTCTGCTAGGCCGACTTGTCTTCTAGGGTTTCCACACATCTGTTTAATGGTTCACTTGCTTCTAGAATATTCTATTCTAAGTCATAGTTTACATGTGGAGGTTAATACCTCCTGAAGCTACCAAAACATCAACAAGCATAAGGGTTTGAGCCATGAGGGTTTGAACACAACAACACTTTCAAAAATGGCCATGACCTTGAGAATGGAGGATAGGCTTCAGGGTGCTCAAAACTTTGCCACCTGGAAGGAAAGGGTTACTATGATCCTGAATGTCAATGATGTCCTTGATCATGTTGATAGTAAAGCGGTAGCTCCTACATATGCAACTCTAATGGTAGCTTGGAAGAAGGGTGAAGAAAAAACAAAGAGCATACTCCTTGATGGGGTGAAGGATCACATAATCCTTCACCTCATCGAGAAAACCTCTGCTAAGGATTTGTGGACGACCTTTAATGCTCTTTACTAGAGTAAGAATGAAAATAGGGTGATGGTGCTTCGGAAGAGATTGAGAAGTACCAAGATGGCGAAAGGGGAAGGTGTGGTTCACTACCTTACTTGACTTACACAGATCAGGGATGAGCTAGGCATAGTAGGTGAGAAAACTGCAGATTCTGAGTTGGTGCGTGTGGCACTGAATAGCTTTTTGAAGTCATGGGATGTGTTCGTGCATGGACTGAATGGCTTTTTGCAGTCACAGGGTGTGTTCGTGCATGAAGTTGTAGCTCGGGAGAAACTCCCTGATTCGCAGCGGTTATGAGATGATTTTGTGCAGGAATAGATCAGACTTGGTCAGTCGTGATCATCCTCTTCACCACACATTGTGGATGAAGAAGGATTGGCTCTTGCGAGCAAAGGCAAGGGCAAGGAGAAGAAAAAGAAGGGTGGAAAGAAGAACACTGACTTCTCAAAAGTTAAATGTTTCCAGTGTCACAAGATGGGACACTTTGCCTCACAGTGGTCGGAGAAGAAGAAGAAGAACCAACCACAGATGGCAGCTTTTGCAGTAGTGGATGAGTTTGCCAAAAGCTTCGAGGAGTATTTTTGCTTCATAGCCTGTATGTCTAGCGCAATAGTCTCAGACATGTGGTTTGTTGACAACGAAGCATATTGTCATATGATAGGGCGCAAGGAGTTTTTCACTAGGCTACATGAGGGAGGCGTGAATCTGGTTATAGAGCTCGAAGATAATAGGCGCTACAAGGCGTGAGGGGTTGGTACAATTTCGTTTCAGAGGGAGTCGGGTAAACCACTCCGGTATGCTGACGTACTATATGTTCCTGTTAAATTTTGAGCTTGATTTAATACTATAAGTACTTCTTTAAAATTCTGATTGTACTTAGAACTTAGCTTGACATCATTCATAAATTAGAACAACAATAATCATAAGAAATTACCAGCATGCAAGATTACAACACATGTACCCTGGGGAAACCCTATACAGGGAGAAAAACCCCAACAAACAATCTCCTTTTATTACATTAATAATGTATGACCACTGACAAATTTTCCACCATGAAATTCTGCTCTTAAAGAGCTTGCCAAGTTGACTTTGACCTGACTGTGTAACTAAGAGACCTTGCTAATGTTGAAATAATGTAACTGCAAAGAGTATTCTTATTATTATTGATATATTATTCATAGGATCAATCCCCATTGTGGATTGATCATGTCGGTTATTGTAATAGGACCA
>ML790149.1:271884-295505 GCA_009831015.1 Picea engelmannii | reverse complement strand
GGTGGCCCATTCAAGACTAGAGTTTGAACCTCACTATGATACCACTATGTAACACACCTGACCTCCTTAAACTCACTTAGGTTGGTGAGGCATTCATTTTTCTTCCTTTTTCCACTAAATTCATACTCGGGTTTCTCTAAGAATCCCCATGTCTTATTCCCAATTACAACAAATTCCCTTCTCGGATTTTGTCAAGGCCTATAGTGTTCTATATGTCCTTAATAAAATGGCTAGGAACACCCCTCACATTGGGTTGACAATCTAAGGCACCTCAGACACTCTCTTATTGGAGTCAACTATTTACCAATTCAAAATCGACTCCGACAGGCCTTCTTCGACAATTCTTGTTCGTAAATCCAATGGTCCTTAGGGAAAAATATTGATGGTTGCAATTTCCTTGAGGCCTCAAATTACTCGGTGGTTATTCCCCTCTTTTTTTGGTATTTTTAAGTGGATAAGTGTGACCCACAACAGATCTATGGTTGTTGTTTCCTATCAACCACATTGCCATCAATGACTTAGATTTACCCTTGGATCCTTTACCATCAAAATATCTGCACTTTGACATTCATGACGACTCCAAAAACATTTTCTTTGACATATTTGACGGTCCTCAATCACACCATGTAGTGATCTAGGTTCACTCAGATGTCACAATCACTTAGAGATAACGGTCATAGGGCCAACTTTCTAGGATTGAGCTATACTAGATCCAACAATTGAGATCTAGTAGGATACTTCCCAAGATATCTACAGTCCTTGGACTCCTTCATCATTGTACTCCTACCCTATCCTCTTCACAACACCTCTGCTAGACCTTACTTTGACATACTAACAACTAGATCCAATGACCCAAATTTCAACATAATCGTGCTCTGATATATCAATAGTTCAGGTTAACTCGAAGTTTCTTCTTATCGAGGTCTTAATACAATCCCTCACTTGGTATCTCTAATGGTAGTGCCACCCTACCAATGGTCTAGATTTTTTTTCTTTGCAGAACCAACGGCTACAAACCATCTCGACTTAAAACATTGATCTTTTTCAAGGAGACGGTTCTAGAATCTAGACTTCAACATTCAAGGTTTTCTTCTAAGTATTTTCTAAGACTCTACCAGCCCTCAAGAGTTATGGAGTTCACTCTTAACCTAGATAAGGAATTTATTTTGAATATTGGATGAGGATTTACATATACTGTAAGATTTCCAATTAAAAACAAAAGGTTCCCACAAGTTTTTGATTCCTTAACCCTTACTGGGACCTTCCAGGTATCAATACATTCCTGTCATCTCACAAGATGAATATTTTGTCCATATCTTGCAAAATTTCCTCTCAAGGTTGTTATATTCTCATGGACATACATTATACATACACTACTTCCTCATGTTCAAAAGTTATTAGATAAATAGTAAATAAAACAAGAATATTATGCTTTACTCTAGAGTTCAATATTTCCATACATATCTTCACATTCATGAGTCAATCATATCATTATATTTACAAAACTAAACATATATTAAACAATTCAAATAAATACTTATCTCATTATAATTTGCAACAACCATCCAACCAATTAAGAGAGGACAGCTTTCCTCCCAACCTTAGGCCATACTGCAGAGTGCCTTCCTATAGTACGCCACCTTGTGCCAAGACATGATACCGTAAGGGGAATGATTCGGTTGGTTTTTGAATCTCAATATGATTTGGGAAGGTTACTCTCCTTTCCCCACTAACAACAACATAATTTCCCCCCTTCCCACTGATATCAAGGTCTCTACAGGTTTATCAAGTAGTTTATTAACTGAATTTCCTCTACACAATGGAGTCCCTTCTCTGTCAAATAGTCCCTCTGTGACCTCCCCTTACTAGAGTTGGTTTCTATCCAATAAGTACCAAGTTGTATCCCTATATTTCTCCAGTCTGGATCTAAGTCTTGTCTATTTTAGGGTTATCATCAATAACTTGGATGAGATTCCTATTTTATTCAAGGAAAGCTCTCTAGTTTCTCCTCTTCTTCACTTCCAAGCTGGAGAATTTCTTTTTTCTCTGCGTTCTCTATGCTCTGGACACCATTCTTGGTGATAATTCTTCTCTCTCCTCCTTTCTCTATCTTTTGTTTCTTTTATGTGTGAGTATGCACACTCTCCCTTACCTGTCTCTTTGTCTTCTCCCTCTATTGGTCGTCCCGTGGTGTTTTTCCACTTCTGTCCTTTTATTCTTCCACCCCTCAGGATTCTCATGGATTTTCTGTAGATGTAGCCCATAGTCTAGTCTGAATTAATGAGAGGAAAAATTTGTTCATTTCCTATTCGTTAGGTCACTTTGTTGATCCTTTTCCTTCTTCGAGAGGTCATAACTGTCAGCAATTATTAACTGCTTCAACCACTAGTCTAACTTCAATTATTGGTCATCTAGATCCATATAGACCTAGTGCATTTGTATGTGTGTGTTTATGCCTTGTAATCATAAGCTGGATTGCTAAAAAATCTTTCTATTCTCTTCACAAAAACATCTCAGATCCACTTTTTCAACTTACTTCATTAATTCCAACTTCATCAATTCCCACTTGTGTATCATGGCTAGTACTTTTCAGGATTTCCCTCTCAGTTAGTTTTTTTCTAGTGTCTTTGATTAACAAAAACATGAGTACAAGCTTCATAAATAAAATCGTATGAAGTATTAAGCATCATTACAGTTATGGGGGAAAATAGGGCGTTAGGATTCATTTGTAGTGTCTGGTTTGTTGTAACTTACTCTTGGCCTGTAAATACTGGAGTGACTGGTGATCTTTGTGGATGATGGTCTCCTTACCCATTAGATAGTTCTTCCACTTTTTGAAAGCTTATACTGAGGCATAGATCTCCTTGGCATAGGTAGGGTAGTTGAGAACTACCCTATGAAATACTTCAGAATTATAGTAGATGGGCCTTCCTCCCTACATTAGGACTACTCCCATGGCATACCCACTTGCACATGTCTCCACTTTGAAGGTATTTTGCAAGTTTGGTTGTGTGAGAACTGGTTCTTGACTGATCTTTCTTTTCAACTCATCGAAATCCTTCTACTAATTTTTCCCCCATTGGAAACTCTTACCACTCATTTTTATGGCATGGAGTGGTGCAACTACTGCTGAAAATGAATTTGTGAACTTCTGTAAGTACCGTGCTTCCCCAAAAAAGCTCCTAATTTTTTTGCAATTTGTAGGAAATGGCCATTTCATGATGGCCTCCAACTTGGCGGGATCTATCTTGAGATCACCTCCAGCGATAAGATACCCGAGATACACCAAATATTGCTGACCAAAATCACATTTCTTGAGATTGTCTAGCAATTGATGGTTCTTCAAGGTCTCTAACACTTGTGTAAGATGTGATATTTACTCCTCGTAGGTAGCACTATAAACCAATATATCATCCATATAAAAAATAACAAATGAATCTATATAAGGGCATTAAACACCATTCATTAGTCTCATAAATTTAGTTGGTGTGTTGCATAAACTGAATGGAATAACCAACCACTCATACAAACCTTGCCTTATCTTGAAGGAAATATTCCAACTATATTCTTATTTGAATCGTACCTAGTGATATCATGATTTCAAATCCATACTAGTGAAGTACTTGTCTTTCTACAATTGGTCCAAGAGATCATCAATCCTGGGAAAAGGGTATCGATTCTTCAGTGTAATATTGTTCAATTCCCTACAATTGATACACATTCTCCAAGTCCCATCCTTCTTGGTAACAATTATGATGGGTGACCCAAAAGGTGACATAATTCGTCAAATCATACCCTTCTCCAACAACTATTGCAATTTCTTCTTCACTTTGTTTGCTTCCAGAACATATTGTCTATGCAACCCAATATTCGACAAGGGGGGGTCTGGAAATAATTGGATTTCATGCTCCACTTCCCTGTTAGGTGGTAACCCTTCAGGATCATGGAACACTCCTCTGTATTCTTGCAAAAACGACTCCAATTGATGTTTCTTCTCTTTAATACACCCTTCCAGGGATGTATTTACTTTTAACAACTCTTCAAAAGACTAATTTTCTCTTAGAAAAGGTAAAACATATTTATTGCTAGAACTAATCAATTTCTTAGCTTGATTCGCACTTACCAGTGAAAGTTTTGATTTGGGTTTCTTATCCTTGATGATGTTGTATTGATTTGATATTTGTATGAATATAGCATCCCTCATATACATGTAGGGGATTCCAAACACAACTGCACATACATCCAGTGGTACTACATCCAATTCTACTTCATCTATAAAATCAACACTTACAACAAATTTAATCTTGCACTGCTTTGTTACCATGATCTATGCATCCTTATTTACCCAACCCAATGAATAGGGGATAGGATTATCATGAACCTCCTATCCAAGCTTGTTGACTAAATCGTCTATTATGAGATTATCATGTGAACTCGAGTCGAACATAGCATCTATCGTTGTCTGATTGACCTAAATATTGATGTGGAAGATCTTGGTCATATCCTTCTCTTCTTTGTGATGAAGGATACTCAGATTCACCTCCTTATGCATATATGTGTAGACAATATTTGCATCCACATCAGAGCTACTTTCAATGTGATTTCTCAAATCTATGGCTAAAATGTTCTTTTTCTTTTCGTCCTTCTTTCGATTCTTCAGGTTTAGCTCTTGATGTAGTTTTCAACACTTTTCCTTAGTGTGGACATCAATGTTGCAATGATTGCAATGTTTTTTGGTATCTTTTCACTAATGTGTAGTGGTTGTTGTCTTCTTATATCTACCCCCTTTCCACTTATTCTTCCCCTCCTTGGAATATTCTCAAGGATCTTTTTGCTTGGAAGCACTTGGATGGCCTTTCTTTTGGCCTATGTTTTCCAACTAATTTACCTGTACACATGTCTCATCCATTCTCCTTGGCTTGAATAGCATCACTTTATTTCATATATGACTATTTAAACCCCCAATATAATTGATAAGTACATCTAGTTTCTTGGGAGATATGCCCAACATGATGGCCATCTTTCTGAACTCAGTGGTGTACCACTATGCACTCTCTCCCTACCTCTATTTGAAGTAATGCCAAGGGATCCATTGGTCCTTTACATACCCAATATGATAGAATTGGGACTTAGGTTTTTAAAATACCCCCACTTACTTATTAGTGGATCACCCTCCAGCCTAAGGGTCTATGAGTGACTTTCCCACCAAGTTAAGGCATGGCCTTCTAAATTCAATATAGAAAATGAAATATTTTTCTCTTCATCTATTTGGTGAACACTAAAATAAAATTCTAGTTGTTGCAACCAATGATTCACTTTTAATGTATTGATATCACCTTGGTATTTCTTTATGTCCACTTTTTCTTCCATATTGAATAGGGACTATGAAGGTTTAAGGATACTCAAACTCGACTACTCTTTATCGAGTTCTTTTAATGACTCCTTTCCTAGGTCTTCTTGATATCCTGATTTACCCTCCAATATGATCTTTGAGTTAGAGCCTCCATTACCTCCAAATGGTTCAATCTTTCCTACTAGAACCACCATGAAGAGGTTCATATTGAGACCGATGTCGGTGACTTGTGCTTCCAACCTCTCAAATCTCTCTTATGTTGGATCTCAAGGGTTCTTATGAATATAATTGTCTGTAATGGCTAGAGTTTCTACGAATTTTCTTTAATTCAATTCTGGGATCCTACAACTTTCCACAAATACCCCAAGAAAATCATCTCTGATACCAATATTATATGTAAACTATCGTGGATATTCCACTAGAATAGTTTTTCACAATGGATTTGATAATCAAAATTGAAATCTATACCATGAATTTTAAATTCTTTTAGAATGTAGAATATTTAGTTGTTGATTTTATCCTTATGCGTGAAATAGATAAAATGTGGAAAATAGAGAAAAATAAAATACAATCACACGCCATTCACAAAATAACACAAAGACTTTCTCTTGGAAACTCTTACGAGAGAAAGCCTAGATAGAAGGTGAGGCTTCTCTTCTCTCTGGTATGGAAATAATGCAAGTATAAAGGATAAGGCACTCTCTATGGAGTTACTTGAGACCTATGGCCTATTAAGCTTCTACAGAACATCAACTCCCTCTATTATGTTCTCTAATTTCCCACTCTCAGTTGTTATGCTCTTCTATGGAAAAAAATACAATAACATAGAATGGAACCCCTTCCCCTCCTAGTGGCTCGATATTTAACATCAATTGATAGCCATCTAGGCATAGGTTTTTGATTTCCTCAACCCTTAATTGTGATACAGTTTTGAACCTTCTAGAATCTTCTTGAAATTACATATGTGACTAGCCCCGTATGCATGAGTAATGGGGGATGATGTGGCATCCTCTCATACCATGGTGGTTGTTGGCACACAGTTGTAAGAACCTAGGTTCAAGTGACTTAGACAACCAAACCCTACAGACATCGACCCTTTTAGCATCACCCACAAGCAGGTGAAGTCTCACATGAAGTATCTTTATGGGTATTGTAGGAACCAAGAATCTGTAGCTATGATGGAATGGGAGGACATCAATCTATTCATTACTACCAGATGATCTTATGTGCTAGATGCATTACCTACTTTAATCTTATTACTCCATCTATGCAATTATATCAAGATTCATATTATATAATGGTTATTCTTCCATTCATGGTTAATGTACAATATTATAATATCAATACAAGTAAAGTTAAGAATGCACACACACAACTTATGTGATTTAACATCCACATACACAATTAACACAGACTTAACACACAAATTTAATGTGGTTCACCCAATTCTGAGCTATGTCCACAAAAGGTTTACTTCTTTATTAGATTATCTTCTAGCTTGCGCTGTGTGCTACAATGGATGCTTTATTATCACGTCCCATCCCATATACCATTCTTTTACAATCACCGATTCTCTATTTTTCCCGACCCCTTATATATTTATACATGAAGGCTATGGTTACATCCTTACGACAGCTCATCGTGAGTTGGTTACAACTCATGCTCGGTTGATGAAAACTCATCATGAATTGGTTACAACTCATGCTCCATTGGTGAAAACTCATCATGAGTTTGTTACGACTCTCTTCTTGGTTGGTTCTTTCCTTCTTTTTATCTTTCTTTTCCCCTTCTTCCTTTTCTTTCTTGATCTTCTTGATCTTCTTGATATTCTTTCCAATTTTGTTTCATCTACGCACCTTGTCATTTGCACACCTTTGTTGCGTACTCTTCTCCTATATATGCTTGTTCTCCATAATTAGTGTTTTTCTCAAAATCACATCCCAAAACTGCCTATCCAATATGCCCCCAACACTCACCTATGGCTTGTCCCAAGCCACTTAGGCTTGTGTTGTTGCATTCCTCCATACCTATGTCAATCTATGGAGGGTCTCTTGTGTTGTATCTACCTCTATTGTGACTGCGACTTCTTTGCTTAATATTTCTTCCATTGCTTGTGCGGTCAAAGATGTGAGCTTTGCCTCAGTGTCTTGTGCGGCTAGCATCATGTTGTTCTATGCAGTGGCCAATTCTCCAAGTACCTTGAAGGATTCATCTTATAGGGGCTCTATTTTCTACATGATCTTCCTCTGTTCATCTTTCATCTATTCTGAATCATTGTACAACTGTCTATTTGTGATTATTGTTGTCATGTTTTCCACACATGGAAAGGTATTAATGTGTTCATTTTCCTAGTGTTCTTTCTCCTGTGTGCTCTTGATTTTATCTTCCAATTATTTTAGCTCTAGGTTCATTGTAAGCTCGGTCCAAATTGTGTGCCCTTGTCGCACATCCTTATGCATTGTTGTTGTAATATTTTAATTTTTTCCACTGATGTATGTGTTTTCATTTCCCTTTGTTCCCTTTCTTCAAGTGGTTTCCATGGGACGATGCACATTTCCAACTTTGTGATCCTCGTGCAGAGTCATGTGATGACTTCTATGATCTTTGACACATATTCTTCTATCGTGGACTCGACTACTATTGGTACTTCTGGGACTTCTTTCTATAAGTATTGGACTGTCAATTAGATATTCTACACCATTTGTTCGGCTTCATATTTCTCTTTCAAGGATTTCTCTTCCTTTCCTTCATCCTCACTCTTCTCCTTGCGTGGGAGTTCCACTTGTTGTTCTATTGTGAACTTTTCTTGTAACACGGTGGTGTATTTCTTTTGTAGATTTATCTTCTCTACCTCTACTTTAACCAATTCACTAGATGCATTGTTTGTGTGGATTCATAATTCCTGTGTGATACCTGTGTACAATCCCTATAGTGATTATGTGGGCATCCGTGAGATGATTAGGTCCATATAACTTATCTCTTTTACTTGATTTTGCATTTTGGGTGTGGGGAACCTGATTACCTCTGCTGACATCTTGATCAATTTGAGCTCTATTGTCAGTTGTGATGATGTTGAAGTTTGTGCTTCTTGAGTTGGACCTTTTGAGTTCCATGCATCTAAACCTTGCTCTGGTGCTCGTCAGACTGTCTCCAAGAGTTTTTATATCATCAATAATTTCTCCTGCACCTTTTGGTGCAGTTCTTCACGTTTCTTTGTGGCTTATTCAATTATCTCTTCTGCGACATCCCTTACTTGGTAGCCAATTATGTCCATATCGTCATTAGTAAGGTTATATGCAGGCTATTCTTTATGTTCCTTTTCCTTCTTGCGCACAATTGGGCTCGTACTTGTGTTGTTTCTTTTCTCTTCTGCCTTAGGTGTTGGTTGTTGGGTTTGTTCTGTTGATGGTCTAGTGTCATGTGTATCTCCTGTGCCATTTCTTATATTGGTTTCTCATGCACTATTTCCTTGAGTAATTTCCCCTGTTCCATTGTGTTGTTATGTCTCGTTTCATCTAGGTTGCTTCGTCTTAGTGTCCATGGCAGGGACCTTCCAATCTAGTTCCCAATCCTGCATGACCAGTTGAATATATTCTTCCATTATCTTATATTTTGTTTGAAACCAGTCTTCTCTTGGATCATTCTTAGATTTGATATAAATATGGTGGTGGTCTGCTTGGAACATCACCATTGGTCCATATGCTTCCACCAACTAAGTTGAATTGTGCGGTGTTTTTTTAATACACTATCAAACCACGTCAACATAAAGAAATAAATTCTATGTTGTTATCTATTTGTCTCCTCTTGTTTGTTGAGTACCAAAAGTTCTAGTACTTTTCTGCTAAGCATAGATACCCTCTCAGCCCCAAGAACTGTGCATCCTTCGACTCCTCCCATGCTATGAATGCAATCAAAATTAACAACCAGAGATAATGAAATTCCATGCCTTTGTCTTGTGCCTCAATATAGTCAATGAGGAACTGGTTAAGTAGGAATGGCACCCAGCTCATAGTGGTGCCTTCCACACACTTTTCTTCTGCAACTATCACACATGCTAGCACTTGGTCCTTTCTGCACTTCTTTAATATCTTACATGCGAGCACCTGTTTCACAAGTCTAATGGTTGGGTCATGGATGATTGGCATGTCCAAATCACGCACCCCTCTAACTGTTTGAAACTTCTTTCTCATTGCCTCGGATAAGGCTATGTCGTTCCTTTTATCTATGAACAACAGGGTGGGATATTTCCCCTGCATTGGTAACCCTATGATTCTTAATATTAATTATGTGTCGATGGAGATTGGCCTATCCAGCCACATGAACCCTCCATGTACACAAGAGAGGAGCAACTTGACGCATGCATTTATTTCACTTCTACATCTGAAGTGTGGGATGTCAAACAAGTTGAGTAGGCCTACTTGCTCTAATCATCTGGCCCCAACCATTGGCACTGGTATTCTTTGGTTTGTGGTTGGGTCGACTTTCAGCTCTAGGTACTGGTGGGGTGCAAGTTCATGGAACTTCATCATGTCTGTGATGTCATGGTTTTCATATCTCAGTTTGGGCACCTTTCTCACCATATGTTCATTAATGATGACTTCCTCTAGTATGTTTGGTGTCACCACTGTGTAATACACAACTCTTGGCAATGTTACTGGTGGGACATATTCCTTCCTTGGTGGTATGTAGTTGTGGAGAAACGTCGGCCCTGATGATGATGCTCCTATAGTTTCCTTAATCCCTAGTTCTATTGGTGATTCTTTTGTGCGAATCTTCTTGGGTACGGTTGCTAATGATTTTGGTGATGCCACGTCTATAACTTACTAGTCGTTGATAGTTTCTTCAGTTTTGTATCTCCTTCTCGGCTCTATGTTCTCATTTTTTCATGCAGTTCTAAGTAACAATAACCCATGTTTGGTGACCCTAACCACTTTTGTACCCTCTTGTCAGTTTTTCAAGTCAATTCACACCTTCCCTCACTGTTCAATTTGCCATTATTGTGATGGGAGGGTGAATTAATGTTGTTTTATTACTAAATTTGTCATCATATTTTCGCCTCGTACTACCACTCTTTCATGTTTCTTGGAGGCATTTTCTATTTATGATTATATGGTGGATTTTTCCCTTTATTATTATCCAGTGTAATTTTCCCTTTATGACTATACAATGGCTTTATGACTTTTCAGTACCACCTTGTAGCCATCATCTCTTCCTTTTTCATACTTTTAACGGTCTTATCTTGAGTCAGTTGCACAACTATGTTGGTTTCTACATTCATGTACCGCATAGTCTTTTGCTTCTGTGTCTGATTTCCCTAGTTGGTATAGTGTCATTTCCCTCTATAGTTTGCTTACCAATTTCCCTGTGCTTTTTTTTTTCTCTCAATGTAGCTCATCATATTGCACCAATTGCCAACCCACTCTACATATTTTTAGCCGAATCCCATTTACCCATCCTTTCAAATATTCTACATTGAGTGTTTCTAAATGCACAAAACCTGTCTTTGTCACATCCTTGATCATATATGTACCTAACCAATGCATTCAAAACTTCCCTAGATGCTGCATAAACTTGATATTGTATAGTAGTACTGAGTCTCCTACTTGGAATTTTTTCAGTTTAATGTGTCGATCGTGCCATGCTTTTTCTCATGACTTTTGAACTTGCTAGTGGAATCATGTGATAAATCTATCCAACTCAAGCTACACTAATTGTGATAATCTTTTCTGTATTGTGCAAGTCTCTTGCAGATCAGTGATAGTTGCAATGCACATTCTTAGTATGATAAACTCCATAGGAATGAATGCTCCGTGCTCGTAGACTAGTCTGAAAGGTGTTTTCCCTGTAAGTTTTTTGCTTGTGGTCCTGTATACCTATAGAAATGTGAGAACCCTTAAGTCCCAGTCATCTCTTCCTATGTTACAGATCTTTGTCAGTGCATTCTCTAGAATTTTTTTGAATGCTTCTACTGTACCGGTGGACTGAGGGTAATATGTTGTACTCTTCTAGTGGTGAATTTGGAATTCATCAGTCAATGTTGTGATTTTGTTATTGATAAAGTGTTTTCCTTGATCACTCAACAATATTCATGGACATCCAAATCTGGTCACTACATTCTCAAACGAGAAGTGTGCAACAATCTTTGTTCTACAATCTATAAATGGTGTTGTTTCTTCCCAATTGGTAAGATATTCTATCGCAGTAACAATATATCTAGCCCCTTATCTTCTTGTTGGTGGGTTAATTGGTCCAAAAAATTCTATCACCCATTTATCAAAAGCTTGTAGAGTAACTTGGGGATTCAAATGCATCTCATCCCTTCTAGATGGCTTGCCCACCCTTTGGCAAACATTGCATGTTTGGTAGTATTATTTAGCATCTTTGTGAAGTGTGGGCCACCATAATCCTGTGCATAACATCTTATGTGTTGTGGCTTTACCTGCATAGTGTCCTCCTACTATTTCGTCATGTGGTTCTGCGAGTATCCTGGGTCTTTCATGTTCGACCACACATCGTCTTAAGATTCCATATACACCTAATTTATATAATATTCCTGCAATTATCTACTAATCTACTTCCTTTACTACTAATTTATTCGTCTGTGCCACTGTCATCTCGAATGGAGCCATCGCTATACTTAGGAACTGTACAATATCTACAAAGTAATTGTCCACCATTTTGAATAAAAATAATTGTGCATCTGACAGACTGTAATCCACATTCCCTGCATCCTCTCCTGAAATTATGTGTGATAAGTGATTTGGTCCTACATTCAACTTACCTAGTTTCACTATCACTTCAAAGTCATATTCTTGGAACAATAGTAGCCATCTCCATATTCTTCCCCCCAACACTAGATTGTTGACCAAGTATCTTAGTGTATGATGGTCCGTATACATCTTAAAGTGTGAAATTAGAAAGTAATTCATGAACTTATATAGCACATATACCATGGAAAATCCTTCTCATTCTGTCATTGTATAATTCTTTTTTGTTGTCGACAACTTCTTTCTAGCGAATGAAATCAGGTGATCTATTTCTCCCTCTCCAGGTTGTGATAGAACTGCACCTAATGTTATAGATGATGCATGCACAAGTACATGGAACTCATTTCTCCAGTCTAGGAATATCACAATCAACGTAGTCACTAAATGTTATTTCAATGTATCTAATCCTCCCTGACACTCCTCATTCCACTGGAACTTGGCTTCTTTTTTCAACAAATTCTCCATTGGTGTCATAATTTGTGCATAACCTTTGATAAATTTCTTATAATATTTGATGTGGACAAGTGTTGCTCTCAATTATTTAACTGATGTTGGTAGTTGTAGCTCCAAAATCAATGCAATTTTAGTCGGATCCACTATTAAGCCTTGTTTACATACTATATGTCCCAACATTCCAAATGGTGTGCAAAAAATGCATTTATTCAAATTTAGTGAGATTTGACAATGTTGGCATCTATCTAACATCAATCTTAGAAATTCTTTATGATCCATTGTTTGTTTCTCAGTCGATGGTTTTGATTCACTTTCCTAGAAAATTCTCATTCCTTCTATTCCAACCATTCAGTGATATCCTTCCTAGTTGACCTCGAAAAATCCCCTCAATTACATATTTTGGGTCTTAGTAACCAAACCATTTGTTGGCATGCGGTTGTAAGACCCTCGGTTCAAGTGACTTAGACCAAAACACCCTATAGACACTGGCCCTTTTGGCACAACCCACAAGCAAGTGAGGTCTCACGCGAGGTATCTTTATGGGCACTCCAAGAACCAAGATCCTGCAACTATGAGGGAATAGGAGGACATCAGTTTATTCATGACTACCAGATGATGTTATGCGCTAGATGCATTACCTAATTTACTCTAATTACTTCATCTATGCAATTATATCAAGATTAAACTTATACAATGGTTATTCTTCCATTCATGGTTAATTCACAATATTATAATATCAATACAAGTAAAGTTAAGAATGCACACACACAACAGACATGATTGAACATCCACATACACAATCAACATAGACTTAACAGACAAATTTCACGTGGTTCACCCAATTTCGGGCTACATCCACAAAAGGTTTTCTTATTTATTATATTATATTCTTGATTTCACTCTGCATTACAATGGATTCTTTATTATCACTTCCCATCTCATCTACCAATCTTTTACAATAACCAACTCTCTATTTTTCCCGACCCCTTATATATTTATACATGAAGGCTAGGTTTACAAATTTATGAAAACTCATCATAAGTTGGTTACAAATCATGCTCAGTTGATGATAAATCACCATGATTTGGTTACAACTAATTCTCAATTGGTGACAACTCATCATGAGTTGGTTACCACTCTCTGCTTGGTTGGTTCTTTCCTACTTTTTCGCTTTCTTGTCCTCTACTTCCTTTTCTTTATTGATCTTCTTGATCTCCTTGATCTTATTTCCAATTCCGTTTCATCTATGCACCTTTGTTGCACACTCTTCTCCTATCTGTGCTTCTTCTCCATACTTACTTTTTTTCTCAAAATTACATACCAAAACTGCCTGTCCAACAATGGTCGACATAGTAGGTCAACTTGCGAGAGGCATACATTTTTCATACTAGCTCTAATTGATGTGATTGTTTTCACTGTTGGAAAGGCACCATTGTGTAGAATAACATCACAGGGTATTAGCTATGTTAGGAAAGTTTTATCCCCCCAAAATGACATTTGATACCTAAAAATGGCTTCAAAAGGTTTCGGGCCCAAATTTTCCAAATTGGGACCTACCACTAAAATGACCCTACAAGTTTATTCCTCCAATTTTTTCCACTCTGAAAGCATCGAGATAGATGAAAAATAGTATAATGATCCAATCCAAATTAGTATGACTTTGAACACTGACAAAATGAATTTTATGGTAATCAAATCCAAAAATATCACCTATGACACTTTCATATATGAAAACAATAGCTTGGAGGAAGTTCCTTCATACAAATATCTTGGAATTGATAGTCATCACAAGATCAATTGGAATTATAGTTTTTAGAAAAGGATAAATGGAGGGTGGAAATATTATTATACACTTTAAAACAAGTGTACATTAGCAAACCTTTAGTTGTGGGATAAGAAACAAATCCTCTTTGATAATCTCATTACTCCAATTATCTAATATGGATGTTAATTTTGGGGATGCAGTTTCTAGAATATAATGGATGTGCTCATTTTACCATTAACAATATTACTATTGTCACCCAACCATAGGCCAAATCCACCCTCCAAGAACCTTAACCTTGACAGAGAATCATTCCGTAAGAAAACCCTAGGCTAGATAGCCAAACAAAGGGTAGCACATCTTTCCCCAAGGATATCACACCAACAAGAGATGATCAGATAGTCCAAACCCTAACCAGGAGATAGTCCAATCCAAATCATAACTGCTAGCTGCAGCAACTGAAACAAATAATATCCTCCAAACATGTGCACAAACTGGGCAGCTGCAGTGCGCACAAGTGCTGCTCTGCAATTCTGAGAAGTGTGTTAAATGAGAGACTAGTGTCCTGTATTTATACTAGTTCTGGCTAACTGCCTGGGCCGACTTCTCATTCTAGGTATCTATTTGTTTAGTATATATTATTTCTTTTGGCTGAATTCTTCTCTTGGAGGCTAATAACCTAATATAAATCATCTTCTTGAGCCGACAAGTCTTCTAGGGTTATTAGCCAACTCATTAGGGTTTCTTCTTGCTTTCCATAGTATTTTGTTCTCATCAGGTTTACACATGGAGGTAAATACCTCCTACAGCTACCATAATATCAACACTACCTCCTAGCTAGGGAGGTATTACAGGTAATGGTTTTAAGCACAAGCATACCATTCACCCGGTAGCATCAACATAGTTGTATAGACTATCTCATGACTAAACCATGAGCACCATCATCGCTATCAATGTCATCAACTGCATCATCTCTCAAAACCGTACTCTATCTGAGTAATCAAACATGATGCTCACTTCATAGAGTAACACGACATCCATTCTTCTAATCTAGAAGAGTAAATGTTCTGAACCATTTTCTGTCCTGGAAATCTCTGTTCATTATTCATCTGGCTGATAATTATTTTCAACACTGTTGATAGTCTTCAAGTCAATCGAAACAATATCATTCAATAGAACACAACTGTGTCTATCCATAGTAGTACACAACTACAATCTAGTGGTACACTACCACACCAAGTAGCACGCAGGTACTTGATCAAATAGTGGAACACATCCACCACAGTAGTATACATCTATGGTCTAGAGACATACAATATTCATAACAATCATCTAATATCAACCTGCACAGAAGCAATTTTATGATATAAACTGAATCATCTGGGCCATTCTTTCACTCACATATGTGAGATCTGAAAAGAGTATCTACCTTTAGAGTAGAACATGAATGATGAGCTATCTGGACCATTCTTCTCAAGAAAGAAAGAATGACTATCCTGATTTCTGATCCTGGACCATTCCTCACCCTGGGCCATTCCTTCGACACTAAACAAAGTGTAACCTGGAGAGAATGAATCTTCCCTAAGGAATGCCTATCCTTGATTGTTGAGCCTGGACCATTCCCCACCCTGGGCCATTCCTCCGACACTAAACAAAGTGTAACCTTGAGAGAATGAATCCACCCTAAGGAATGATTGTCCAGACCATTTCCCCTATTAACCACAAGAGGAAAATACTGTCCTATACCAACCTCCAAAATGGACCATTCCTCATGTTAAACACAATGAGAAATCATTTGTTCGGTGAGGCGGGCCAGTATTCTTCAGTAAGCCTCAAGAAGAGAGACTTCCCTAGACCACTTCCCATGTTAACCATAATGGGAAGTCACTGTCTATGGTACATCATCAATTTGGACCATTTTCTGAACTGGAAAATGTCTGTCCGTCAGAAATCTCAATCCATTTTCTGAAATGGAAAGAATTTTCTCATCCTGGACCATTTTTCGAATTGAAAAATGACTTTCCATCAATAAATAATACATCAGTGCTCCCTCCTAACCTGAGAGTCATATCTTCCTTTTTCAATAAGGAAGTTGTCTCCACGAGCTCCATATTGAGTACGCAAACTCTTTCATCTTGGACAAAAGCTTTACCAAAAATGTTTGCTTATCTACTCATCTGTGGAGATATGTATTGGAGAACCACTTTCTTCTTTCTGGACTTCATCACAGATAATGTAATGCTTGATTTGAAATGTACTTCGGTTTGGAATACTAGTTTTCTTTGAAGGATTCATGTAGCTCTGATCAATAAGGTATATCACTATTGGAAAACTTGAACATATCCATGTGGCACTTCTTCTGTCATCATGAGATCTAATATTCTGAGTAATCATCTTGATACAATATCTTTGTTTATAGAAAATCTTCACCATGCTTCTGTTGTGCACTAGAGGTTCTCCACCAAGTTATCTTCTTCCATCTGCATACAAGGGTATGATTCAAAGTCTTGAGGTTGCTCTTCATACACTCTTTGTTCAATTTCTCTGGAGAACAGTCTTTGCATTCATCTTATGTATAAATCCAACCCATGGATATTGTGGATGATATAATGACTCATGTAGAGGTATGTCTGGTTTACTGGAACAAGTAATCATCATAGTCTTCTCCCTTCGTTTGGGAGAACGTCTAGTTCTGGATCTCGCAATGCTTTCATGCATGAGTCTTTCATACACTATTCTTCATCACAAATTTTAGTTCCTCTGCTTGATTTCTTTTAGTGATTTCATAAATGGTAATCTTGTGATTCTTAATACAATGGCTGGTTGTTCTAGCTTTTCTTTCTTTCTCAGAATCTTCATGTTCTTCCTTATGTTTCTGTTTAGCTCTTGGGTCCATGGAGTTTCTTATAGATTCCATAACCTAAATATTTCACTTATTTCATCATAGGATCACAGATGTGGATGGACAACCAAGGATACTTTATGGCTTCTCTTCGAAGAAGACTTCTTCTAGGTTGACCTGAACACGTACTACTTTTCATTGCTGCTACCATGGATATATACTCCATCATATTCAATGGATCATAGGATTGGCTCCCTCCTAATACTTGCTTCATGCATTCTCTTCTTTTGGTAATATATAATCAGCTCCCTCCATCTAAGAGAGTCCACGCTTTCGTCTGCATCCTTATTGCTTTCTGCAAAGTATTACAAATCTTTTTCCAATTTCCTCTTGATTGCTGACTTCTTTCTGTCTTCACTTTTTCTAAGTATCTGATTTTGGTTTATCTTGTAATAGCTTTCACATGATTTGTTTGATCTATTTCATCCTTTCAAGTGTGTTATCTGACTTGTATAATGATAACGATCTGTATCTTTTTGTTCTTCCATAGGTATAGTTCTTCTTGGAACACATTATCTTCCAAGAGATAGGTATACAAGATATGTACAAGATGATGCAAACAAGATATGTACAAGAATTAAGAAGAGTATTGTTACCTTCAGAGGAAGAAGTCTCTTTCATCCTGCTTAGTATTCTTTGTAGGTTCCTTTTCTTCAGCAGCTAATGCTTCGTGTTTCTCCTTCCTCTTCTTTAGCTCGGGACAATGATTCTTGTAGTGACCATACTTTTGACAGTTGAAGCATTGTATTTTTGAAATATCTTTCTCTTGATTTGTCTTCCTCCTTGAACCAAACTTCCTTTTATTCCTAAAACTCTTGAATCTTGTTGTGAAGGCTTGATCATCATACTTCTTCTGGGGTTTGTCTTTTTCACTGATCTTTGATTCTTCTTGAGCACAGCAATTCCAAAGTTCTTCAAATGTCGGATACTCCTTCCTTGTGCTCATGCTTGCGGAAAATGCATCCCATGTCTTGGGAAGACCATTGAGTACTATGTTTACCAATTCCTTCTCTGAAATGATCTCTTCAATAGCTTGTAGTTGATCTCTTAACTGATATATTCTCACAAAGTATGATGTTATGTTGTCATCATCATTCATCTTCATGTCACGGAACTAATTCTTCAGACTCAATATTTGTCCAATGTTTTTGACTAAGAAGAGATTTGTTAGGGCATCGTACATCTTCTTTGATGAGTCAATATGGGAGATTTAGGGTATCAAGTGGTCTTTTATAGATTCCACTATGATACTCACAGCATTGATGTCATCGTCTTTGAACTTCTCCATAACAAAAACATTATGTGGTTTCTTCTCTTTTCCTTCTTCAAACTCTGGTTTCACGATCTTTCCTTTCACAATATCCAACACTTTATTCTTGACAAGGATGAGGTCAATCCTTGTCTTCCATGCTCTAAATTTAGAAGCTCCATCTAACTTGTTTTTTGATTTCATGGAGTAAGTCATCGATGCTTTGACTTGGTCAACTCTAGATCTAACCAAAAAATCAAACTTGACATCTTGGCTTGCTGAGAGTACCAGGAGATGCGCTAGGCTAAGGCACACTGATCTATCCGAAGATTAGGTAAATCCCTACACTTAAGGTGTCTCAACAATAGGATTAGGGTTTCTACAACTGCACCTGCTAGTAACCCTAGTGGTAGTGCTATGGTGACTGCTCCTGCTAGAAACCCTAGCGGTAGTTCTTCAACGAGATTAATATCCTCATGGCTATGTTTCCTTCCAGCGGTTAGAATGAATGAAGGAGGTGTGGGCCCATAACCTATTAGAATATAATGGATGTGCTCATTTTACCATTGACAATATTACTATTGTCACCAAACCATAGGCCAAAGCCACCCTCTGAGCACCTTAACCTTGACAGAGAATCATTCTGAAAGCAAACCCTAGGCTAGATAGCCAAACAAAGGGTAGCGAACCTTTCCCCAAGGATAACACACAAACAAGACCTGATCAAATAGTCCAAACCCTAACTAGGATATAGTCCAAGCCAAAGCATAACTGCTAACTGCAACAACTGTGATAACAACTCTCCTCCAAACCTGCGCACAAACTGGGCATCTACAGTGCGCATAAGTGCTGCTCTACAATTCTGAGAAGTGTGTTAAATGAGAGACTAGCGCCCTGTATTTATACTAGTTCTGGCTAACTTTCTGGGCCGACTTCTCATTCTGGGTATCTGTCTGTTCAGTATAAATTATTTCTTCTGGCCGACTTCTTCTCTTGGAGGCTAATAACCTAATATAAGTTATCTTCTTGAGCCGACAAGTCTTCTAGGGTTATTAGCCAACTCATTAGGGTTTCTTCTTTCTTTCTGGAGTATTATGTTCTCGCCATGTTTACACGTGGAAGTAAATATCTCCCGCAGCTACCATAATATCAACAACATTATCTCTAGAGAATCTTGGAGAAAAATAGAGTGGATCCAAAATAATCTTATAACTTATAATCTTGAAATTAAAGGAAATACATCCTATCATATCCTCCTAATTAAAGATATCCTTTCCTCTATTGAGTGCACATCCATGATTAGGTACTTAGTGTACAATAACAAGATGAACAACATGGATGACAAGAGTTTCACCAAAGTTTCTTAAAAATCTAGCCAAAACCACCAGAGACTCAAGTGGGGATGGCATCAAGATGCCAAGCCTTAGTTAAATTATTGTGGAATATATGAACATTTCATTCTGCAGAATACCAATAACGTTATAAATACAATTAAATCTAAATTTAAAGAGAATCTATGGTGTGATAAAGAATTATAAGATAAAAGTAAGGTAAGATACTACAAGGAGGTGTTCAACCATAATCTAGAAGATCAAAAGTATCTCTTAGTTCTAACTAGTGCAAAGAAGATGAATCAATTGGTGAAAGCAGTTAACAAGGCCCATACGAAGCGATGGACATTCAAGCATGGGTTCTTTTTTCTAGAATTCACGATGACCACAAATTGCTTCAACTAGAGAAGGGAGGTGTGATTTCTATTATCTACAAACCATGGAAATCATGGAAAGTTATAAGTAATCTTGATTTTAATGACATGGTGTTCACTAACTCATACAACAGAATGATGGATGTGACTTGGTATTAGTTTTGGCTCCCAAGCAATATTATCAACCACCATCACAATAACTAGAACTTGAGGCTACCGGTGATAACAACTATTCCCAGTCAATAATGGAAGGAGGGGATCATATACAGGTGAAAATACTACCTTTCATTCTCAATGAGAAGGATATTAAAGAAGAGGTTAAGACCTACCTAGGTATGAGAAATATAGATATGGACCAAGGAAACATTTTCTTATCTCGAAGAAAACGATGCAAGAAAAAATAATCAAGGATTTTGATAAAGTACCCATTCTATTAAGCAAGTTTCAACCAACTAAACTTTTACTTGATATATATAAGAAGAATAAAGAGTTGGTGCATAATCCACCACCTAGCTCAGACTCAACCATGCTTCAAAATGATAAGGGATAGACAATAGGGGTCACCAAATCATTGTAATCACCCTTCAAGATGTTGAACATATTGCAAAGGACAAACACAACCTATGGAAGAAAATAGGTCACTAAAGGAATCATAAAATAGTATAATTAATCATCAATGGCCCCATTACCAAAAATACTTGTACCCATGCACTTAAGAAGACAATGAAAATAACGAACTGGTTTCCCAAAGTCCCTAGTCTATCAACAATGTTGCATGGCTTGCAATTTTTGGATGAAACTCAAACAACCAATTTAACACATTATTCAATATGTTTTATGATGATAAGAAATCAATTAAACCCACTAGTACGATAGTTTGATGGGAGATGTAAGAGTCCATAGAAGCTATGATGTAGGCTACATCAAGCTGCCAATGACACCAAAAATGTAGGTGAGGAAACAAAGAAGGTAGGTGGAAGCCACAACAAAGAGCATGAGAAGGAATCATGGATAAATACACAACCATACCTACATTATACAATGAACTAACAATTCTTTTCAATTGGTGGAAATGGATATGAAGACACTAACAAAAAGTATGATCCCAACAAGACTTTAGTTGATTTAGAGATGGATCCTAGGCATGAAGAAAAATAACATGATCAAAGAGATGATAGAGGTTCCAACATATAAATGGGACATGAACACCTGAGAAAAATAGAGGACACCATGCATATAAAAGGTGTGAACTAAGTAAACACTTAACTATGCCACATCAATGGAAACAATTGAGGTGCTCACAAACAATACTAAGTATGTTGAAGACATGGATGATTTTAGGGGCTAAATTTCGCTCATGGGCTAATTTTCCATGTTTTTTCCAAAAACTAGATTTGCTATTTTAAAAATGATTCGCCCAAATTCTATAGGATAAAATTATTTTACCTTAAAAATCACCAAAATTTTATAAAAACTATACAAAATCCTTATAAATTTGAATATTTTTACAAAAATATCGCCAAACATTTATAGTTGGAATATGAAGGATTAGTAATATTCACCAAGGTTTCTACATTTAAAAAAAAAACCATCCTTAAAATCATCCCTGGTTGAAGACATACATAATAAGATCCAACAAAACTATGACATCATGCAATTCATCACAATAGATACCTAGGAGAGAATCTACAATGTTGTTGTAGTTAGGCACCATAGGGAGAGAGGATGAAACAAGATGTGCACACAATCATATAGAGACTTCAATGAAAAACATTAAACTTCTATCACACATGAACCCCTTGGTGGGACTACACTCCACAACCTCACAATATATAGACGTACATGTAATATTCAAAAGAATTGATAAGGACACACAAGGCTTTGGGCATGGAAATTGTCAACAAGCTCATTAGAGAAATGCAACTCAACTTATAGATATAAAGGGACTTTCATATTTCCCAAAATAGGTAGGCCATGTTGCAAACAAAAGATATAATTTAAGGAAAAAAATTCCAACAGTGGTAGATCAACTTGAATAGGTCTATGAAAAATCATGCTCATGTGGCCAATAATACAAGCAACAGGCTTAGAGGTCAATGATATAAGTAAATGGGAACTTCTATTGATTTTATTGGATAATTCTTAAACTTTCTGGATTTTTAACTGTCTGAGAGTTTCTTGAAACATTTCAAAAAACTCTCATACAATTAAAACTCTAGAAAGTTCAAGCATTATCACGACTAGCTGTGAAAACATACATGCTAAGATAAGTTGGATGTTCTATTTGGTTACTATGAGTGTAGTGATGGTTGATCTTATCACATGTTAACCTTCTCCCTTAATCTTAAGTCTTTGCAATGCACCTTTCAAGTGAGACGTTTCCTATCCTCGGGAATTAATATGATGGTGCTACACTACAACCCCTTTCTTTGACACCCATCTGGATCTTGGTATACTCATTTGAGCCAACAATAACCTTAGTAGTCTTGGAGTGGAATTCATAGACCTCATATCTATGATGGTAGTCCTTTGCACAAATGATCTTCTTATTACAACCCTTTATTCAAGTGATGTCCTTAGTACATCCCTCTAATTGACAACATGGGGTATGAGAGGCCTAGGATAGAAAATGAGTCTTATTAGATTGGACAAGTGAAATGGAGAAAATAGATACTTGGGTGGTGGCCTTTACTACTCCATCATTTTCGTCCACAAAATAATTCCTCTTCTCAATATTTATGACAATATGACAATATTCTCCTAAGCCTCTCAAGTCATCAACAACATCATTATTTTTCGAGTCCTTACTCTTCTCTGCATTAGCATTGTCTCCTCCTATTTTATATATAAATCCCAAGTAGGTGGATCTCTATCGATTCAATATAGCATGTATTGAATAATGATTTATTAGGTTTCCCATAGATTTCTTGCAACCGTTGTTTGTTATCTTGTGCAGTACCTAAGATTCCCTCTGAAGAATTACTTGTACCCCTTGGTTTCTAAAGGCCAAGAATCCAATATTGTTTATTTGTAAATTATGTACTTATTTTGCAGAAAAACTATTCAACTTCCAAAAATTGTGTTTCCTTAGTATAACCCAATTCTCCACTAAACAACAAGAAGAAATGGTCTAAATCCTCGGAGGAGAATATTATATCCTAGTTCATCAATTCTAATTACAAATACCTAAAAAAATCCATTAAGTGGAACATAAAACTCACAATGATAGTCTAAAATTCTAAGATTATTTCCTAATATAGATATCTTGAACCCATAAGTACCATGGCTTTATGTTTCAAATCCTAAACTTGTCCTTGGATTTGGATTGCAATGAGTAGATGGAATGGATTTAATGTAGTTGTTTTGCATCTTGAAAGACAAATTGACCATAAAAACACAAAAACATAGGAGAAGGGACTTGTGTGTAGTG
>ML790149.1:230317-266076 GCA_009831015.1 Picea engelmannii | reverse complement strand
AATCATGTCTGTTGTGTGTGTGCATTCTTAACTTTACTTGTATTGATATTATAATATTGTGAATTAACCATGAATGGAAGAATAACCATTGTATAAGTTTAATCTTGATATAATTGCATAGATGAAGTAATTAGAGTAAATTAGGTAATGCATCTAGCGCATAACATCATCTGGTAGTCATGAATAAACTGATGTCCTCCTATTCCCTCATAGTTGCAGGATCTTGGTTCTTGGAGTGCCCATAAAGATACCTCGCGTGAGACCTCACTTGCTTGTGGGTTGTGCCAAAAGGGCCAGTGTCTATAGGGTGTTTTGGTCTAAGTCACTTGAACCGAGGGTCTTACAACCGCATGCCAACAAATGGTTTGGTTACTAAGACCCAAAATATGTAATTGAGGGGATTTTTCGAGGTCAACTAGGAAGGATATCACTGAATGGTTGGAATAGAAGGAATGAGAATTTTCTAGGAAAGTGAATCAAAACCATCGACTGAGAAACAAACAATGGATCATAAAGAATTTCTAAGATTGATGTTAGATAGATGCCAACATTGTCAAATCTCACTAAATTTGAATAAATGCATTTTTTGCACACCATTTGGAATGTTGGGACATATAGTATGTAAACAAGGCTTAATAGTGGATCCGACTAAAATTGCATTGATTTTGGAGCTACAACTACCAACATCAGTTAAATAATTGAGAGCAACACTTGTCCACATCAAATATTATAAGAAATTTATCAAAGGTTATGCACAAATTATGACACCAATGGAGAATTTGTTGAAAAAAGAAGCCAAGTTCCAGTGGAATGAGGAGTGTCAGGGAGGATTAGATACATTGAAATAACATTTAGTGACTACGTTGATTGTGATATTCCTAGACTGGAGAAATGAGTTCCATGTACTTGTGCATGCATCATCTATAACATTAGGTGCAGTTCTATCACAACCTGGAGAGGGAGAAATAGATCACCTGATTTCATTCGCTAGAAAGAAGTTGTCGACAACAAAAAAGAATTATACAATGACAGAATGAGAAGGATTTTCCATGGTATATGTGCTATATAAGTTCATGAATTACTTTCTAATTTCACACTTTAAGATGTATACGGACCATCATACACTAAGATACTTGGTCAACAATCTAGTGTTGGGGGGAAGAATATGGAGATGGCTACTATTGTTCCAAGAATATGACTTTGAAGTGATAGTGAAACTAGGTAAGTTGAATGTAGGACCAAATCACTTATCACACATAATTTCAGGAGAGGATGCAGGGAATGTGGATTACAGTCTGTCAGATGCACAATTATTTTTATTCAAAATGGTGGACAATTACTTTGTAGATATTGTACAGTTCCTAAGTATAGCGATGGCTCCATTCGAGATGACAGTGGCACAGACGAATAAATTAGTAGTAAAGGAAGTAGATTAGTAGATAATTGCAGGAATATTATATAAATTAGGTGTATATGGAATCTTAAGACGATGTGTGGTCGAACATGAAAGACCCAGGATACTCGCAGAACCACATGACGAAATAGTAGGAGGACACTATGCAGGTAAAGCCACAACACATAAGATGTTATGCACAGGATTATGGTGGCCCACACTTCACAAAGATGCTAAATAATACTACCAAACATGCAATGTTTGCCAAAGGGTGGGCAAGCCATCTAGAAGGGATGAGATGCATTTGAATCCCCAAGTTACTCTACAAGCTTTTGATAAATGGGTGATAGAATTTTTTGGACCAATTAACCCACCAACAAGAAGATAAGGGGCTAGATATATTGTTACTGCGATAGAATATCTTACCAATTGGGAAGAAACAACACCATTTATAGATTGTAGAACAAAGATTGTTGCACACTTCTCGTTTGAGAATGTAGTGACCAGATTTGGATGTCCATGAATATTGTTGAGTGATCAAGGAAAACACTTTATCAATAACAAAATCACAACATTGACTGATGAATTCCAAATTCACCACTAGAAGAGTACAACATATTACCCTCAGTCCACCGGTACAGTAGAAGCATTCAAAAAAATTCTAGAGAATGCACTGACAAAGATCTGTAACATAGGAAGAGATGACTGGGACTTAAGGGTTCTCACATTTCTATAGGTATACAGGACCACAAGCAAAAAACTTACAGGGAAAACACCTTTCAGACTAGTCTACGAGCACGGAGCATTCATTCCTATGGAGTTTATCATACTAAGAATGTGCATTGCAACTATCACTGATCTGCAAGAGACTTGCACAATACAGAAAAGATTATCACAATTAGTGTAGCTTGAGTTGGATAGATTTATCACATGATTCCACTAGCAAGTTCAAAAGTCATGAGAAAAAGCATGGCACGATCGACACATTAAACTGAAAAAATTCCAAGTAGGAGACTCAGTACTACTATACAATATCAAGTTTATGCAGCATCTAGGGAAGTTTTGAATGCATTGGTTAGGTACATATATGATCAAGGATGTGACAAAGACAGGTTTTGTGCATTTAGAAACACTCAATGTAGAATATTTGAAAGGATGGGTAAATGGGATTCGGCTAAAAATATGTAGAGTGGGTTGGCAATTGGTGCAATATGATGAGCTACATTGAGAGAAAAAAAAAAGCACAGGGAAATTGGTAAGCAAACTATAGAGGGAAATGACACTATACCAACTAGGGAAATCAGACACAGAAGCAAAAGACTATGCGGTACATGAATGTAGAAACCAACATAGTTGTGCAACTGACTCAAGATAAGACCGTTAAAAGTATGAAAAAGGAAGAGATGATGGCTACAAGGTGGTACTGAAAAGTCATAAAGCCATTGTATAGTCATAAAGGGAAAATTACACTGGATAATAATAAAGGGAAAAATCCACCATATAATCATAAATAGAAAATGCCTCCAAGAAACATGAAAGAGTGGTAGTACGAGGCGAAAATATGATGACAAATTTAGTAATAAAACAACATTAATTCACCCTCCCATCACAATAATGGCAAATTGAACAGTGAGGGAAGGTGTGAATTGACTTGAAAAACTGACAAGAGGGTACAAAAGTGGTTAGGGTCACCAAACATGGGTTATTGTTACTTAGAACTGCATGAAAAAATGAGAACATAGAGCCGAGAAGGAGATACAAAACTGAAGAAACTATCAACGACTAGTAAGTTATAGACGTGGCATCACCAAAATCATTAGCAACCGTACCCAAGAAGATTCGCACAAAAGAATCACCAATAGAACTAGGGATTAAGGAAACTATAGGAGCATCATCATCAGGGCCGACGTTTCTCCACAACTACATACCACCAAGGAAGGAATATGTCCCACCAGTAACATTGCCAAGAGTTGTGTATTACACAGTGGTGACACCAAACATACTAGAGGAAGTCATCATTAATGAACATATGGTGAGAAAGGTGCCCAAACTGAGATATGAAAACCATGACATCACAGACATGATGAAGTTCCATGAACTTGCACCCCACCAGTACCTAGAGCTGAAAGTCGACCCAACCACAAACCAAAGAATACCAGTGCCAATGGTTGGGGCCAGATGATTAGAGCAAGTAGGCCTACTCAACTTGTTTGACATCCCACACTTCAGATGTAGAAGTGAAATAAATGCATGCGTCAAGTTGCTCCTCTCTTGTGTACATGGAGGGTTCATGTGGCTGGATAGGCCAATCTCCATCGACACATAATTAATATTAAGAATCATAGGGTTACCAATGCAGGGGAAATATCCCACCCTGTTGTTCATAGATAAAAGGAACGACATAGCCTTATCCGAGGCAATGAGAAAGAAGTTTCAAACAGTTAGAGGGGTGCGTGATTTGGACATGCCAATCATCCATGACCCAACCATTAGACTTGTGAAACAGGTGCTCGCATGTAAGATATTAAAGAAGTGCAGAAAGGACCAAGTGCTAGCATGTGTGATAGTTGCAGAAGAAAAGTGTGTGGAAGGCACCACTATGAGCTGGGTGCCATTCCTACTTAACCAGTTCCTCATTGACTATATTGAGGCACAAGACAAAGGCATGGAATTTCATTATCTCTGGTTGTTAATTTTGATTGCATTCATAGCATGGGAGGAGTCGAAGGATGCACAGTTCTTGGGGCTGAGAGGGTATCTATGCTTAGCAGAAAAGTACTAGAACTTTTGGTACTCAACAAACAAGAGGAGACAAATAGATAACAACATAGAATTTATTTCTTTATGTTGACGTGGTTTGATAGTGTATTAAAAAAACACCGCACAATTCAACTTAGTTGGTGGAAGCATATGGACCAATGGTGATGTTCCAAGCAGACCACCACCATATTTATATCAAATCTAAGAATGATCCAAGAGAAGACTGGTTTCAAACAAAATATAAGATAATGGAAGAATATATTCAACTGGTCATGCAGGATTGGGAACTAGATTGGAAGGTCCCTGCCATGGACACTAAGACGAAGCAACCTAGATGAAACGAGACATAACAACACAATGGAACAGGGGAAATTACTCAAGGAAATAGTGCATGAGAAACCAATATAAGAAATGGCACAGGAGATACACATGACACTAGACCATCAACAGAACAAACCCAACAACCAACACCTAAGGCAGAAGAGAAAAGAAACAACACAAGTACGAGCCCAATTGTGCGCAAGAAGGAAAAGGAACATAAAGAATAGCCTGCATATAACCTTACTAATGACGATATGGACATAATTGGCTACCAAGTAAGGGATGTCGCAGAAGAGATAATTGAATAAGCCACAAAGAAACGTGAAGAACTGCACCAAAAGGTGCAGGAGAAATTATTGATGATATAAAAACTCTTGGAGACAGTCTGACGAGCACCAGAGCAAGGTTTAGATGCATGGAACTCAAAAGGTCCAACTCAAGAAGCACAAACTTCAACATCATCACAACTGACAATAGAGCTCAAATTGATCAAGATGTCAGCAGAGGTAATCAGGTTCCCCACACCCAAAATGCAAAATCAAGTAAAAGAGATAAGTTATATGGACCTAATCATCTCACGGATGCCCACATAATCACTATAGGGATTGTACACAGGTATCACACAGGAATTATGAATCCACACAAACAATGCATCTAGTGAATTGGTTAAAGTAGAGGTAGAGAAGATAAATCTACAAAAGAAATACACCACCGTGTTACAAGAAAAGTTCACAATAGAACAACAAGTGGAACTCCCACGCAAGGAGAAGAGTGAGGATGAAGGAAAGGAAGAGAAATCCTTGAAAGAGAAATATGAAGCCGAACAAATGGTGTAGAATATCTAATTGACAGTCCAATACTTATAGAAAGAAGTCCCAGAAGTACCAATAGTAGTCGAGTCCACGATAGAAGAATATGTGTCAAAGATCATAGAAGTCATCACATGACTCTGCACGAGGATCACAAAGTTGGAAATGTGCATCGTCCCATGGAAACCACTTGAAGAAAGGGAACAAAGGGAAATGAAAACACATACATCAGTGGAAAAAATTAAAATATTACAACAACAATGCATAAGGATGTGCGACAAGGGCACACAATTTGGACCGAGCTTACAATGAACCTAGAGCTAAAATAATTGGAAGATAAAATCAAGAGCACACAGGAGAAAGAACACTAGGAAAATGAACACATTAATACCTTTCCATGTGTGGAAAACATGACAACAATAATCACAAATAGACAGTTGTACAATGATTCAGAATAGATGAAAGATGAACAGAGGAAGATCATGTAGAAAATAGAGCCCCTATAAGATGAATCCTTCAAGGTACTTGGAGAATTGGCCACTGCATAGAACAACATGATGCTAGCCGCACAAGACACTGAGGCAAAGCTCACATCTTTGACCGCACAAGCAATGGAAGAAATATTAAGCAAAGAAGTCGCAGTCACAATAGAGGTAGATACAACACAAGAGACCCTCCATAGATTGACATAGGTATGGAGGAATGCAACAACACAAGCCTAAGTGGCTTGGGACAAGCCATAGGTGAGTGTTGGGGGCATATTGGATAGGCAGTTTTGGGATGTGATTTTGAGAAAAACACTAATTATGGAGAACAAGCATATATAGGAGAAGAGTACGCAACAAAGGTGTGCAAATGACAAGGTGCGTAGATGAAACAAAATTGGAAAGAATATCAAGAAGATCAAGAAGATCAAGAAAGAAAAGGAAGAAGGGGAAAAGAAAGATAAAAAGAAGGAAAGAACCAACCAAGAAGAGAGTCGTAACAAACTCATGATGAGTTTTCACCAATGGAGCATGAGTTGTAACCAATTCATGATGAGTTTTCATCAACCGAGCATGAGTTGTAACCAACTCACGATGAGCTGTCGTAAGGATGTAACCATAGCCTTCATGTATAAATATATAAGGGGTCGGGAAAAATAGAGAATCGGTGATTGTAAAAGAATGGTATATGGGATGGGACGTGATAATAAAGCATCCATTGTAGCACACAGCGCAAGCTAGAAGATAATCTAATAAAGAAGTAAACCTTTTGTGGACATAGCTCAGAATTGGGTGAACCACATTAAATTTGTGTGTTAAGTCTGTGTTAATTGTGTATGTGGATGTTAAATCACATAAGTTGTGTGTGTGCATTCTTAACTTTACTTGTATTGATATTATAATATTGTACATTAACCATGAATGGAAGAATAACCATTATATAATATGAATCTTGATATAATTGCATAGATGGAGTAATAAGATTAAAGTAGGTAATGCATCTAGCACATAAGATCATCTGGTAGTAATGAATAGATTGATGTCCTCCCATTCCATCATAGCTACAGATTCTTGGTTCCTACAATACCCATAAAGATACTTCATGTGAGACTTCACCTGCTTGTGGGTGATGCTAAAAGGGTCGATGTCTGTAGGGTTTGGTTGTCTAAGTCACTTGAACCTAGGTTCTTACAACTGTGTGCCAACAACCACCATGGTATGAGAGGATGCCACATCATCCCCCATTACTCATGCATACGGGGCTAGTCACATATGTAATTTCAAGAAGATTCTAGAAGGTTCAAAACTGTATCACAATTAAGGGTTGAGGAAATCAAAAACCTATGCCTAGATGGCTATCAATTGATGTTAAATATCGAGCCACTAGGAGGGGAAGGGGTTCCATTCTATGTTATTGTATTTTTTTCCATAGAAGAGCATAACAACTGAGAGTGGGAAATTAGAGAACATAATAGAGGGAGTTGATGTTCTGTAGAAGCTTAATAGGCCATAGGTCTCAAGTAACTCCATAGAGAGTGCCTTATCCTTTATACTTGCATTATTTCCATACCAGAGAGAAGAGAAGCCTCACCTTCTATCTAGGCTTTCTCTCGTAAGAGTTTCCAAGAGAAAGTCTTTGTGTTATTTTGTGAATGGCGTGTGATTGTATTTTATTTTTCTCTATTTTCCACATTTTATCTATTTCACGCATAAGGATAAAATCAACAACTAAATATTCTACATTCTAAAAGAATTTAAAATTCATGGTATAGATTTCAATTTTGATTATCAAATCCATTGTGAAAAACTATTCTAGTGGAATATCCACGATAGTTTACATATAATATTGGTATCAGAGATGATTTTCTTGGGGTATTTGTGGAAAGTTGTAGGATCCCAGAATTGAATTAAAGAAAATTCGTAGAAACTCTAGCCATTACAGACAATTATATTCATAAGAACCCTTGAGATCCAACATAAGAGAGATTTGAGAGGTTGGAAGCACAAGTCACCGACATCGGTCTCAATATGAACCTCTTCATGGTGGTTCTAGTAGGAAAGATTGAACCATTTGGAGGTAATGGAGGCTCTAACTCAAAGATCATATTGGAGGGTAAATCAGGATATCAAGAAGACCTAGGAAAGGAGTCATTAAAAGAACTCGATAAAGAGTAGTCGAGTTTGAGTATCCTTAAACCTTCATAGTCCCTATTCAATATGGAAGAAAAAGTGGACATAAAGAAATACCAAGGTGATATCAATACATTAAAAGTGAATCATTGGTTGCAACAACTAGAATTTTATTTTAGTGTTCACCAAATAGATGAAGAGAAAAATATTTCATTTTCTATATTGAATTTAGAAGGCCATGCCTTAACTTGGTGGGAAAGTCACTCATAGACCCTTAGGCTGGAGGGTGATCCACTAATAAGTAAGTGGGGGTATTTTAAAAACCTAAGTCCCAATTCTATCATATTGGGTATGTAAAGGACCAATGGATCCCTTGGCATTACTTCAAATAGAGGTAGGGAGAGAGTGCATAGTGGTACACCACTGAGTTCAGAAAGATGGCCATCATGTTGGGCATATCTCCCAAGAAACTAGATGTACTTATCAATTATATTGGGGGTTTAAATAGTCATATATGAAATAAAGTGATGCTATTCAAGCCAAGGAGAATGGATGAGACATGTGTACAGGTAAATTAGTTGGAAAACATAGGCCAAAAGAAAGGCCATCCAAGTGCTTCCAAGCAAAAAGATCCTTGAGAATATTCCAAGGAGGGGAAGAATAAGTGGAAAGGGGGTAGATATAAGAAGACAACAACCACTACACATTAGTGAAAAGATACCAAAAAACATTGCAATCATTGCAACATTGATGTCCACACTAAGGAAAAGTGTTGAAAACTACATCAAGAGCTAAACCTGAAGAATCGAAAGAAGGACGAAAAGAAAAAGAACATTTTAGCCATAGATTTGAGAAATCACATTGAAAGTAGCTCTGATGTGGATGCAAATATTGTCTACACATATATGCATAAGGAGGTGAATCTGAGTATCCTTCATCACAAAGAAGAGAAGGATATGACCAAGATCTTCCACATCAATATTTAGGTCAATCAGACAACGATAGATGCTATGTTCGACTCGAGTTCACATGATAATCTCATAATAGACGATTTAGTCAACAAGCTTGGATAGGAGGTTCATGATAATCCTATCCCCTATTCATTGGGTTGGGTAAATAAGGATGCATAGATCATGGTAACAAAGCAGTGCAAGATTAAATTTGTTGTAAGTGTTGATTTTATAGATGAAGTAGAATTGGATGTAGTACCACTGGATGTATGTGCAGTTGTGTTTGGAATCCCCTACATGTATATGAGGGATGCTATATTCATACAAATATCAAATCAATACAACATCATCAAGGATAAGAAACCCAAATCAAAACTTTCACTGGTAAGTGCGAATCAAGCTAAGAAATTGATTAGTTCTAGCAATAAATATGTTTTACCTTTTCTAAGAGAAAATTAGTCTTTTGAAGAGTTGTTAAAAGTAAATACATCCCTGGAAGGGTGTATTAAAGAGAAGAAACATCAATTGGAGTCGTTTTTGCAAGAATACAGAGGAGTGTTCCATGATCCTGAAGGGTTACCACCTAACAGGGAAGTGGAGCATGAAATCCAATTATTTCCAGACCCCCCCTTGTCGAATATTGGGTTGCATAGACAATATGTTCTGGAAGCAAACAAAGTGAAGAAGAAATTGCAATAGTTGTTGGAGAAGGGTATGATTTGACGAATTATGTCACCTTTTGGGTCACCCATCATAATTGTTACCAAGAAGGATGGGACTTGGAGAATGTGTATCAATTGTAGGGAATTGAACAATATTACACTGAAGAATCGATACCCTTTTCCCAGGATTGATGATCTCTTGGACCAATTGTAGAAAGACAAGTACTTCACTAGTATGGATTTGAAATCATGATATCACTAGGTACGATTCAAATAAGAATATAGTTGGAATATTTCCTTCAAGATAAGGCAAGGTTTGTATGAGTGGTTGGTTATTCCATTCAGTTTATGCAACACACCAACTAAATTTATGAGACTAATGAATGGTGTTTAATGCCCTTATATAGATTCATTTGTTATTTTTTATATGGATGATATATTGGTTTATAGTGCTACCTACGAGGAGTAAATATCACATCTTACACAAGTGTTAGAGACCTTGAAGAACCATCAATTGCTAGACAATCTCAAGAAATGTGATTTTGGTCAGCAATATTTGGTGTATCTCGGGTATCTTATCGCTGGAGGTGATCTCAAGATAGATCCCGCCAAGTTGGAGGCCATCATGAAATGGCCATTTCCTACAAATTGCAAAAAAATTAGGAGCTTTTTTGGGGAAGCACGGTACTTACAGAAGTTCACAAATTCATTTTCAGCAGTAGTTGCACCACTCCATGCCATAAAAATGAGTGGTAAGAGTTTCCAATGGGGGAAAAATTAGTAGAAGGATTTCGATGAGTTGAAAAGAAAGATCAGTCAAGAACCAGTTCTCACACAACCAAACTTGCAAAATACCTTCAAAGTGGAGACATGTGCAAGTGGGTATGCCATGGGAGTAGTCCTAATGTAGGGAGGAAGGCCCATCTACTATAATTCTGAAGTATTTCATAGGGTAGTTCTCAACTACCCTACCTATGCCAAGGAGATCTATGCCTCAGTATAAGCTTTCAAAAAGTGGAAGAACTATCTAATGGGTAAGGAGACCATCATCCACAAAGATCACCAGTCACTCCAGTATTTACAGGCCAAGAGTAAGTTACAACAAACCAGACACTACAAATGAATCCTAACGCCCTATTTTCCCCCATAACTGTAATGATGCTTAATACTTCATACGATTTTATTTATGAAGCTTGTACTCATGTTTTTGTTAATCAAAGACACTAGAAAAAAACTAACTGAGAGGGAAATCCTGAAAAGTACTAGCCATGATACACAAGTGGGAATTGATGAAGTTGGAATTAATGAAGTAAGTTGAAAAAGTGGATCTGAGATGTTTTTGTGAAGAGAATAGAAAGATTTTTTAGCAATCCAGCTTATGATTACAAGGCATAAACACACACATACAAATGCACTAGGTCTATATGGATCTAGATGACCAATAATTGAAGTTAGACTAGTGGTTGAAGCAGTTAATAATTGCTGACAGTTATGACCTCTCGAAGAAGGAAAAGGATCAACAAAGTGACCTAACGAATAGGAAATGAACAAATTTTTCCTCTCATTAATTCAGACTAGACTATGGGCTACATCTACAGAAAATCCATGAGAATCCTGAGGGGTGGAAGAATAAAAGGACAGAAGTGGAAAAACACCACGGGACGACCAATAGAGGGAGAAGACAAAGAGACAGGTAAGGGAGAGTGTGCATACTCACACATAAAAGAAACAAAAGATAGAGAAAGGAGGAGAGAGAAGAATTATCACCAAGAATGGTGTCCAGAGCATAGAGAACGCAGAGAAAAAAGAAATTCTCCAGCTTGGAAGTGAAGAAGAGGAGAAACTAGAGAGCTTTCCTTGAATAAAATAGGAATCTCATCCAAGTTATTGATGATAACCCTAAAATAGACAAGACTTAGATCCAGACTGGAGAAATATAGGGATACAACTTGGTACTTATTGGATAGAAACCAACTCTAGTAAGGGGAGGTCACAGAGGGACTATTTGACAGAGAAGGGACTCCATTGTGTAGAGGAAATTCAGTTAATAAACTACTTGATAAACCTGTAGAGACCTTGATATCAGTGGGAAGGGGGGAAATTATGTTGTTGTTAGTGGGGAAAGGAGAGTAACCTTCCCAAATCATATTGAGATTCAAAAACCAACCGAATCATTCCCCTTACGGTATCATGTCTTGGCACAAGGTGGCGTACTATAGGAAGGCACTCTGCAGTATGGCCTAAGGTTGGGAGGAAAGCTGTCCTCTCTTAATTGGTTGGATGGTTGTTGCAAATTATAATGAGATAAGTATTTATTTGAATTGTTTAATATATGTTTAGTTTTGTAAATATAATGATATGATTGACTCATGAATGTGAAGATATGTATGGAAATATTGAACTCTAGAGTAAAGCATAATATTCTTGTTTTATTTACTATTTATCTAATAACTTTTGAACATGAGGAAGTAGTGTATGTATAATGTATGTCCATGAGAATATAACAACCTTGAGAGGAAATTTTGCAAGATATGGACAAAATATTCATCTTGTGAGATGACAGGAATGTATTGATACCTGGAAGGTCCCAGTAAGGGTTAAGGAATCAAAAACTTGTGGGAACCTTTTGTTTTTAATTGGAAATCTTACAGTATATGTAAATCCTCATCCAATATTCAAAATAAATTCCTTATCTAGGTTAAGAGTGAACTCCATAACTCTTGAGGGCTGGTAGAGTCTTAGAAAATACTTAGAAGAAAACCTTGAATGTTGAAGTCTAGATTCTAGAACCGTCTCCTTGAAAAAGATCAATGTTTTAAGTCGAGATGGTTTGTAGCCGTTGGTTCTGCAAAGAAAAAAAATCTAGACCATTGGTAGGGTGGCACTACCATTAGAGATACCAAGTGAGGGATTGTATTAAGACCTCGATAAGAAGAAACTTCGAGTTAACCTGAACTATTGATATATCAGAGCACGATTATGTTGAAATTTGGGTCATTGGATCTAGTTGTTAGTATGTCAAAGTAAGGTCTAGCAGAGGTGTTGTGAAGAGGATAGGGTAGGAGTACAATGATGAAGGAGTCCAAGGACTGTAGATATCTTGGGAAGTATCCTACTAGATCTCAATTGTTGGATCTAGTATAGCTCAATCCTAGAAAGTTGGCCCTATGACCGTTATCTCTAAGTGATTGTGACATCTGAGTGAACCTAGATCACTACATGGTGTGATTGAGGACCGTCAAATATGTCAAAGAAAATGTTTTTGGAGTCGTCATGAATGTCAAAGTGCAGATATTTTGATGGTAAAGGATCCAAGGGTAAATCTAAGTCATTGATGGCAATGTGGTTGATAGGAAACAACAACCATAGATCTGTTGTGGGTCACACTTATCCACTTAAAAATACCAAAAAAAGAGGGGAATAACCACCGAGTAATTTGAGGCCTCAAGGAAATTGCAACCATCAATATTTTTCCCTAAGGACCATTGGATTTACGAACAAGAATTGTCGAAGAAGGCCTGTCGGAGTCGATTTTGAATTGGTAAATAGTTGACTCCAATAAGAGAGTGTCTGAGGTGCCTTAGATTGTCAACCCAATGTGAGGGGTGTTCCTAGCCATTTTATTAAGGACATATAGAACACTATAGGCCTTGACAAAATCCGAGAAGGGAATTTGTTGTAATTGGGAATAAGACATGGGGATTCTTAGAGAAACCCGAGTATGAATTTAGTGGAAAAAGGAAGAAAAATGAATGCCTCACCAACCTAAGTGAGTTTAAGGAGGTCAGGTGTGTTACATAGTGGTATCATAGTGAGGTTCAAACTCTAGTCTTGAATGGGCCACCGAGGCTACTTAAAATTGTTTTTGAAAGATTTTAATGTTTCTTGGTATGCATGTTTTAAAATGTTGATATAATTACTAATCATGATTATTGTTTCAACACATACGATATATTTAAAGGAAATAAGAGGTAGATGGTGAAGTGCAACATCGAACACACCTCACATCTCATAGATGAGGAATCTCATGGATGAAGGGATAGAGAAACCCATCCACATTTGATGGTCATTTTTAGAAGTCTAAAAGCAGATAATGAGAGGTTCATGAGAGATCAGGCCGAACAAGAAAACTTGAATGTAGTTTTACTGCAGATCTTATCAAAAATTCAAAAAACATTTGCAGCAAGGCACTAGTAATGTTGAGTTACTATATTGAAAAAAAATGTAGACCCCATTGGATTCCCAAAGGCATGGGCCAAGCCATAGTAATGTGGGAAGAAGTTATTCCCAGAAGAGGCATCAGGATGACAAGAAGGGTAGATCTAGTGGAAGCATTTCCACAGAGTCATCTAGAAGGAAGACTACTTCGATAGAGTTATCCAATAGTGGCATAGGGTCAAGTTCCCCTAAGAATAAAAATAAGAGACATTATTAGAGTTCTCTGACTAAATAATTCAAGAAGGATAAACCACCTACCTTCGATGGACAAATTAAGAAAGGAGAATAATTCAAGGCATGGTTCTTTGGTTTGAAGAAGTACTTTCGGGTGCATAATTACTTCGAGAATACCAAGGCAACGATTTCCATTTTTAACTTGAATGGAGGAGCTTCCATTTGGAGGGAATACCTCAATTAAATCAATGGCTTGAAGGAAAGAAAACTAACTTGGAAGCAGTTTGGAAAGTGCTTTCGAAAGGCATATGCATCAGAAAAGTATTATGATGAAAAAGTTAAGGAATTACATGAGCATAAGTTGGGACAACTTACTATTGATGCATATGCCAAGAGTTTTATGGAGTTGTTGAGGTATGCCCCTTACCTCAAAGATGAGAAAGAAAGAGTGCAAGGTTTTCTTAATGGATTTCCACAGTCCTGCCAAGACAGGTTCGAGTTTGATAAGCCAAAGACATTGGAGGAGACTATAAGGAAGGCCAAGTGTTTTTGTGACCAGTCTAAACTTAAGAAAGATCCTCCTAAGGATTGGAAGAGAAAATACAAGATCGGATTCCATAAAAAGGGATTCAAGTCCTTTTCATACAAGAATCCAAAGAAAGGTGCACAATTTGGTTAGCCAAGAAGAAGTTTGCATCAACATAATTTTCCATCTCAGAGTGGAAATAAGCCAATAGAGTAGGAAAGAGAAAAAGTAGAGTAACCAAAAAATGGACCTCTACAATGTTGGGGTTGTGTAGAACCACACCTATTCAGGGATTTTCCTCATAGAAAACATGATAGCAAGAAGGTGTATCATGTACAAGAAGCAACTATGGTCAATGATGTGGCCAAAAGTGTACCAAAGATATATGCAGCTATGGAAAATCAACAAGAAGACCACCAAGCTTTTGTGGTGTAGTTGGAAGATATTATTTCCAATCAACCTATTTCTATTTTAATTGACCCTGGATATAACCTTAGTTATGTCTCACCTTGAGCTATTGAGGCATGTTTATTACAAAGAAAGAAACATGTAAGAGATTGCTTGGTTCAGTTGGCCACTGGAACTATGATGAAAATTGCTGAGGTCATAGAAGCTTTTCCAATTGAAATGAATGGACTGCAAACTCAAGCAACCTCGAATATTATTCCCCTAGGCTCATATGATGTGTTTTTGGGTATGGAATTTCTATCTTCCCATAAGGAAAAAATTAATTTTTATGAAAATATTTTGGAATGTGAAGATGAATAAGGAAATATAAGAGTTGTGCAAGGCATTCAAAAGCCAGTTTCAGTGAGACAAATATCAACATTGAAACTTAAGAAGTTCAGTCAGAAAGGGTGTCCCTTGTATCTTATAGAAGTTCTTAACTCAGTAGAAATCAAGGAGATAAAGGAAGAATATCACCCTATATTGTGGGAGTTTAAGGATGTGTTTCTAGAGGAGGTTCTCGGCTTCCCTCCAAGGAGAGATCTTGATTTTTCCATAGATCTAGTGCCTAGAGTAGCACCAAAATCCAAAGTTCCTTACAGGATGAGCAAACAAGAGTTGGTGTAGTTGAAGGTACAACTGAAGAAAATGTTTGATAAAGGTGACATCGAGTCGAGTGTGTACCCATGGGGAGCTCTATCCCTATTTGTGAAGAAGAAGGATGGTATCTTGATATTGTGTATTGACTATAGGCCATTGAATAAGATGAGAATCAAGAAAAAGTGTATTTTTTGTAGGGAACATGATCTATTTAACCAGCTCATAGGAGATGCAATCTTCTCAAAGATTGATTTGAGGTCTAGATATCATCAAGTCAGAATTAAGGATGAGGACATCCACAAGATGACCTTTAGAACAAGGTATGAACACTTTGAGTTTGTAGTGGTTCCATTTGGGTTTACAAATGCACCGACCACATTCATCTATTTAATGAATAATGTTCTTAGCAAGTACATAGACACATTTGTCCTAGTGTTTGTGGATGAAATTTTGGTGTATTCCAAGACTAGAGAAGAGCATGAATATAATATTAGAATAATTCTAAAGGTGTTGAGAGAGAACCAAATGTATTCTAAGTTTATAAAGTATGACTTATTTCAAAAGGAAATCCAATATTTAGACCACATAATCTCAACAGAAGGAGTGGCAGTAGATCCCAAAAATATCTAGGAAATCAAAGATTGGCCTACCCCTAGGAATGTAATTGAAGTAAGATATTTTATGTGATTGGTTGGGTAATACAAGATGTACATAAAGGTATTTTACAATATTGTTATCCCCATTACTTCATTACAAATGAAGGAGATGGAATTTGTGTGGTCACCAGATTGTGAAGCCAACTTTCAGCAGTTGAAGCATCTATTAACTAATGCCCATATTTTGAATATTGTAGACCTTGAGAGAGATTTAATGGTTTATAATTGATTCTTGCAAAGAAGGACTTGGTGGATTTATTATTCAAGAAGGACAACTAATTTTCTATGAATCACAAAAATTCAATGAGCATGAGAAGAATTATTTTACCAATGATATGCAACTTGCAACAATTGCACATGCATTGAAGATGTGGAGACATTACTTACTGGAGTGAAGGTTTTTCCTAATGATAGACCACATTGGTCTAAAGTATTGATTTGAGCATTCGATTTTAAATGTCAGACAGACTAGATGGATGGCACTGATCAATGAATTTTATTTTGAGATCAAACAAATAAAAGGAAAGGAGAATAGAGTGGCATATGCACTCAGTCGTAGTGTACAAGTAGTACACTTAGTAGCAACAAGTGTAGGAGAATTTGATGTCAAGAAGAGGATTAAAACCCTCTTGTAGGAAGACGAATTCTTCAGTCAAGTAAGAAAAGGGTTACAACAAAAACCTAGTGAAAAGAAGTATAAAGAATATCATCTTGGGGATGATATATTTTTGTTGTATAAAAACAGGCTATATATTCCTATTTCAACAGATTTGAGGCATATGGTTATGGAGAAATTCCAAAGGAGACCATATGTAGGTCATCATGGTTACCAGAAAATGGTGATAACAGTAAGACAAATGTACTATTGGCATGGAATGAAGCAGGAAATTGCTCAGTACATCATTAAGTGTTTGGAGTGTCAACAGGTGAAAGTGGAGAACAAACATCATGCTAGACTATTGTATCCTTTGCCTATTATGGAATGGAAATGGGAAACAATTTCCATAGACTTTATTACTGATTTACCAAAAAAGATCAAACAACATGATATAATCATGGTTGTAGTAGAAAAGTTGAGAAAGGAAGATCACTTCATTCCCATTAAATATACTTTCAAAGCCATATATGTTGCTAAAATTTTTATGAAGGGAATTTTCAAATTGTATGGTCTGCCTAAGACCATAATCTCGGACAGAGATGCTAGTTCACTTCAAATTTCTGGAAAAGTTTATTTGCAGGCTTGGGAATGTAATTGGTGTTTAGCATGACCTACCATCCTCAAATAGATGGTCAGACAAAAAGAGTGAACAAAGTGCTATAGTACATGTTGAGGATGCATGTTATGCATCAGCCCAAACTGTGGGAAGACTATCTACCTTTGGAAAATTTTCCTACAACAATGGTTACCAAGAATCATTGAAAATGAGCCCATTTGAGGTTTTGTATGGAAGAAAGTGAATAGTTCTAGTCATTTTGGACAATCCAGTGCACAAGAATACCCTTGAAACAAAGTTTCTAAATTAAATGGAACATGCAATGGTTAAGATAAGGAAAAATCTGAAGGTATCTCAAGATAGACAAACGAGTTATGAAGACAACAAGAGAACTAATAGAGAGTTCAAAGTGGGAGATCATGTGTATCTTTGAGTGAAACCAAAGAGAAGTTCCTTGAGAATGGGAATGTGTGCTAAGCTGGCACCCCAATATTGTGGACCATTTGAAGTTCTAGAGATAGTGGGACTAGTAGTGTACCGATTTGCATTACCACCTATTGTTACAGCTCATTATGTGTTCCATGTGTCTTTGTTAAAGAAATATGTTCATGACTCTAATCATGTAATTGATTGGATTGTGATACAAGTGGAACTAGAGGGAGAATTCCAACCTGAACCTCAATTCATACTAGACAGGAGGGAAACAATGCTCCAGAATCGAGCCATCATGCATGTCAAGGTGCAATGGAAGCACTTTGGAGCAGATGAGGCTACATGGGAACTGGATGATTCCATGAGATTGGAATACCCATTTTGGTTTTCTATATAATTGTATATACATGGTGTTTTAAAACACCGAGGATGGTGTTTCTTTAAGGGGGAGGGGAATGTAACACCATGTTTTCCCCCATAACTGTAATTATGCTTAATAATTCAGATGATCGTGTTTATGAATTTTGTAATCATGTTTTTATTAATGAAAGACAATAGACAACTAATAGAGAGGGAAAATTCTTCAAAGTACAATTGATGATACACAAGTGGGAATCGATGAAGTAAGTTGGAAAGGTGGATCTGAGATGTTTTTGTGAAGACAATAGAAATATTTATTATCAAGCTAGATTATGCTTACAAGGCATAAGCACACACCTACCAATGTACTAGGTCTGTATGGATCCATGTGACTAGTAATGGAAGTAAGAATGGTGGTTGAGGTAGTTAATAATTCTTGATAATTATGATCTCTTGAAGAAGGAAAAGTGTCAATGGAGTTACTTGATGAAGAGAAATGCATGAATTTTCCCCCTCAGTAATTTGGACTAGACTGTGGGTTGCATCTATAGAAAAGACACGGGAATCCTGAGGGGTGGAGGAAGAAAAGGGCAAAAGTGAAAAACCACCATGGGATGACCAAAAAAGGAAGAAGACATAGAGATAGGAAAGGGAGAGTGTGCACACTTGCACAAAAAAGCAAAAAAATACAGAGAAAGAAGGAGAGAGTGACATGATCGCCAAGAATGGTGTGCAAAGCATAGAGCACGCAAAGAATAGAGGCGTTCTCAGCTTAGAACTGTAGAAGAGAATAAATTGGAGAGCTTTCCTTTAAGAAAATAGGAAATCTCATCCAAGTTATTAATGATCATCTTGAAATAGAGAAGACCTAGATCTAAACTCGAGAAATAGAGGGACACAACTTGGTACTTACTAGATAGAAAATTTCACTTGTAAGGGGAGGTTTCCGAGATTTTGTTTAGAAGAGAAGGGAATCCCTTGTGTAGAAGAAATCCAATTGATAAACTACTTGAGAAACCCGTAGAGGCCCTAAGATTAGTGGGAAGGGGGGAACTTCTTCTATTGTCAGTTGGGGAAGGAGAGTAACATCCCTGAATCATCTTGATAATGAAAAACTAGTTGAATCATTCTCCTTACGGTATCATGGATTGGAATGGGGTGGGCATATTGTAGGAAGGAACTCTGCAGTATGGCCTAAGGTTGGGAGGAAAGTATCCTCTCTTAGTTAGTTGGCTAGTTGTTACAACTTCTGAATAGATAAGTGTTTATTTTACTTTTTTAATATATGTTTAGTGTTGTAAATATAATGATATGATTGACTGATGAATATGAAAGATAACTATGGAAATATTGAACTCTAGAGTAAATTGGAATATGCTTGTTTGATTTACTATTAATCTAATAACTTTTGAACACGAGTAAGTGGTGTATGTAAAATGTATGTCCACAAGAATCTTGCAGTATTGAGAGGAAATTTTGTAAGATATGGACACAATATTTATATTTTGAGATGACAGGAATACCTTGGTACTTGGCAGGTCCTGGTAAGGGTTAGGGAATCAATACCATGTGGTAACCTTCTATTTTTAATTGGAAATCTTGCAGTATATGTAAATCATCATCCAATATTCAAAAGAAATTCCTTATGCAGGTTAAGAGTGAAATTCAAAACTCTTGAGGGTTGGTAGAGTCTTAGGAAAGAATTAGAAGAAACCCCTACAGGATTTGTTGGCCCTTGGTTATGGAAGTAAGATAATGTTAAGGCAGAAAAGATGGAATGTGAACTGTGGGGAAGACACAGTGACTGATACTGGGTCAAAGTGAGTAGAAGAGAAGAAAATACAGAGAAAAGTAAGAGAAATAAAGTCATTGGATGAGGAGATCGAGGATGACAGATCACCAAGGAAAATAGATCATGGATAACTCAGCAAGAAGAAAAATCTACCAATGGATGCTTCGAGAGAACCGTACAAGAAAGAAGGAAAGATAGGCTGGCGAAGCCCTGAAAATGTGGGTCAAGTTGACCTAGGGTTTTGGTATCTAGGATTTTGGCACTTGGGTTTTAGCCTAAGGTTGTCAGTGAGCTATTGTAATGTATAAATAAAGGTCCAAAGGACCTAGGATGGGTTCGTTGTTGTTCGTTCTGAGTTGGGAATCATTGATGTTATGAGTGATTACTGAGAGAGGGAGAGGTATTGTGATGAGAGAGAATTATGTATTGTAATATATTCAGCTGGGTGCGAAGGTCAAACCTGTAGTTGGGTGCCCAGGGAAGGGAGACAGAGAGAACAGAGAAAGGGAGAATATATGCTAGCTAAGAGCGCAAATAGAACTGTATGATTTCACCTAATATATTATAAAGCACAGTTCTGTGGATGTAGCCCTAGGGAGAGGGTGAACCACATAAATCTTGTTGTTGTGTGTGATTGATTTTCTTCTCTTTTTTTCTTTCATGTATTGTTGTTACATTTTTGTGTTAGATCTGACAGATAAATATGTGAAGTAGATTTAAGCTGGTAACTGATTCTATATGTTGTTTTGTTCTTGTATTGGATCCACTTTGTATTTCCTCTGGTTGTATACACATGTGTCCTGCAACCCCCTATAGCTACTTCGGGTGATACTACATCTACCTCACAGGTGCTGCCAAAAGGGCCAGTAGTTAGGGCTTGTTGGTGTGCTCTTAGAGCTGAACCTTGGGTCTGCCCCTGTGCCAAAAAATGGTTATGTTATCGGGACCGTGATCTTCTTGAGGGAATGTCAAGGTGGTTTCCATCAAAGACAGAGATTCAAAAGTGGATAGAAGAACAAGAAAAGGACTTCATAGAAGCCTAGAACAAATAACCCTAAGCTTAGCACTAAGGACTAGTTGGGAAGGTATATCTTCACTGATATACACGAGTTTTTCTTTGGAGTAATTCATCAGGATCTATATGAGTGGTTAGCCAGGTTAGCAGATACCCAGTTTGAGATCAGACCTAGACCACCTGTGGTTTGGATGTCAGCGTTGATCAAGAAGATCAAGAGAGTTGATAATGTCGTGTCAAGAGCAGTAGACCACTGGTTCGATAGCACTATTGGAGGGTATATCACTGATTTTGTTGTTGACAGAGTAGAATCATATAGTCAAGCAGAGAGATACTTCTTCAAGGGACCTAGAGGAAAATTTTTACATTTTATGAATTTGGAGATCAAGATGTTATTGCATGAGAAGAACATCTTGAAGATACAGTAGTGGGTCAGATTGAAAATCTAATGTTGAAGAATTTAGACATCGACAACGACACAGAGGTGGGACATACACGCAGTGGGAGAATCTTTAGAGAAGTTCCTTTGGTGAACTTGTTTGAGAAAGATAACGAACCTATTCTACAGGAAGAAGGGTTTTATAGTGGAGAAGAGGAAGAGATACTGAATGAGGAACATTCAGGGTCCATTGGACCAAGAGAAGAAAAAACTGAAGAACCTCACCGAGAAGAATCAGAGACTTCAAGAACTGCGCATATCATTGAAGTAAGTACTATTATTCCTCCTATTGTCTTAGCATTATTAAGAAATCAGAGTAATCAGAGTCACCAAAGCGCTCAGAGCACTGTCACTAGCATCCCAACACATACTCAATCAGGAAACGTAGGAAGATCTATGGCAGATGAGATGAGGTTACCCACCCTTAGAGGAGATGGATCTAAAGATCCTAATAATCAATGGTTTCTATGTGAAGATGTGTGGAGTATTAAGAATGTCACCAACGAAGCTGTTAAATGAGCTCAGTTTAGTACTACCCTGAGAGACCACGCGCTGAGCTAGTACATGAAGTTTGTCCAATGAGTTGTTTATCCAAAACCGCTAAACGAGATCAAGAATGCGTTGATTGCAAAATTCAAGAAACCCAAGTCGGAGTCATAATGCATTACGGAACTGAAATAAATCAAGCAAAAAGTAGCTGAACCTATTTGGGAGTTTGATCAGAGGTTTAAGACCTTAACAACCCATTTGAGTTTTCATATCCAAGATGAGGAGAACAAGGAATGGTTCATTTCTACCCTCTTACCACACATCAGAGTCCCTCTGATGCAACAAAATATTTCTTCATAGGCTGAGGCATTGAAGATCACCATGAAACCTTAATCAACTCATATGGTAGAATCCAACTCAGGTATAAGTCAATCTTGAGTCAACTAACTAGCTTATCTTTGCAGGTCGAAGATATGAAGAAAGATAAGGGAAAAGATAAAAGAGAAGATATCTAGTGCATTAGATGCAAATCAGAAGGCCATGACAAGGAGAAATGTCCCCTATTTCACGAGTATTTGGCAGCTGGAGCTCCAAGTCCTTTAAAGCAAGTTACCTTACCGTGGTGTGAGTTATGTAGAAATAGACATCATCCTGGCAAATTCTATTACATGAAAAAATATTTTCAGACACCCACAAATCTATATTGCACGTTTTGTAAGTTGGTAGGACATAATGATATGGATTGTAGGGATTACGACATCATGCATGAAAGGTCAAGGGATATATACAAAATTCAAGGCGAAGTACAACAAGAAGAAAACATTGCGCACTATAATTCCCCAGGAAGAGGAAACTTCAACCCTAGCAGTGGATTCAGAGGAAGAGGATGAGGTGGAGGTATGGGTCTAGGTAGAGGCCAAATAATTTGTTATAACTATACATAGCTAGGAAACTTGGCAAGGGACCATCAAAACCCTTGTACCACGTCCAGTTACTGCAACTCATCTAAACATGTTATTGAGTAATGTCCAGCATTGTTGGCTAAGATTTAGGAAAGACGGGGTGCGAACCCGCAAGTGAAACTAATATATGATGAACCTCACAGAGAGGACCCTAGATTCATTGTAATCATAAGAGGAGGCGTTGTTACAATAAAATACAGAGTGACCCCGGGAAAAACTACAGAAGAATTAGGAGTTAGAAAAGATGCAGAAAATACACAAGTGTTTGATGCAAGGAAAGAAAAACAAATATCTTAGGAGGCAAGAAAAGAATTCGGGAGAGACCATGGTTCTTCATCAAAGACATGACCATAATTAAGAGAATGTGGAATTCCTTTGGCATTCGATCAGTCTCCTCCGCAAGGAGAAGGAAAAGAGGTAATAAAGCTCATGGAATTTTTACATACTTGCATTAATTTGATTCAGGATGAAAGCACTGTACAAGAAATACAAAACTTAATCAGACAATACAAGCTAGGAAAGGTAGATACATTGTTGAATAGAGTAGTACACGAAGTCTCTAAAAAGAGAAGGACAAATAAGGAACTATACCTGAATGCTCAAATTGGAGAGTATGATATAGACTATGTGGTCCTCGACGTAGGGTTGGAGGTCAACGTCATGACGAAGCAGACCTGGGCACTGATGGGAAAACCTAAGTTTATCTATTCCCCTATCAAGATTAGGATGGCTAATCAACAATATGTAATCCCCTTTGGGAGATTGGAACATGTCCCTATAGACATCGACAGAGTAAGGACGTTTGCAGACTTAGAGGTGATTGAGATAGTTGATGATAGTTGTCCTTACCCTGCGTTGTTAGGAATTGATTGGGCTTTCAATAATTCCACTGTGGTTGATTTAAAGAAAAGAAGAATGATGTTTGAAGGAGATTCCCTTAGGGTCATTGCACCTCTCGATCCTAATGAAGGTTGCAGGTATATTGAGCCCATCAGAGAAGAAGACTGTGTATATGAACTAGAAAACATATACAAATTAACAGCTAGACAACAAGATTACATTAATCCTACAGTAGATGGGAACCTAAGCTGGCAAAGTGAAAACGCATGTTGATCAGATATAGAAGAAGCACTAGAGAATTGACAGAACAAAATTATGAAGTATCTACAAGGAGATGTGCTAAATTAACCAGAGAAGTTCGTTGGATCAGCACAATAGTAAGTAACTTGACCACCTTTGATGGTATAAATCATTTAGAACCTTTATTGTTGAAATTTGAAGAAATTGTACCAATACAACAAAGATTATTAGCATTGGATGAGGCCTTGAAAGCAACTCCAGGAAGATGGTGGGGGAGACACAAAAAAAAACATTACAAACTAGGTACAATGTCACACTTTGATGACAGTGTGGTTTTTAGAACAAGTAGAAGGCTGCGAAGTTAAGTACACAGGTCGAAGTTTTCCGAAGGACCATGTCCGAAGTTGTGAGGAAGCCTGGAGCAACATTCCTCAAGAGTAGTGGGTGCACAAATTCATTAACACGTTGGACACAACCCTTATCAATTGGTATCTTTAAGTAGAATTGTGCCTCATCACTACAGATTGGGAAGGTATGACTTAGAACTTTGTAACTACCTATTTATTTGAAAGTGAATATCCTATAGTGGATCAAGTGTTATAGATTGTAATATGAAAAGTATTTGAGGAGGCACCTAGCTTCCCTTTGTAACAAGAAGAGGACGAAGACGATGATCCTGTCAATGATGATGAAGAGGTTGTTACAATATCAATGATGATGAAGACGATGATCCTAGGAAGGTGAACATCACTGAAACAAAAGGACAAAGAGACATAGAAGGACTAGGAGTTGAGATACCTTTCATTGGACAACCAATAAAAATCAATAAAGTTAATATTGGAACAGAGAAAACACCAAAGCTTGCAAATGTTAGGGATTATTGAGATGCTTCCACTTTTGAAAATATCACAGAGTTACTACATGAATATCAGGACTTGTTTCCAACCAAGTTAACTGATATGAAGGGAATTAAAGGGCCCATGGGAGAGATGAATATCCCTTTGAAACTAGATGAAAGGATAGTCAAACAAAGACCCTACAGATTGAACCCTAAATATAAAGAGAAAGTGAAGATTGAATTAGACAGAATTTTGGAAGCAGGAATCATAGAACCTATTGAAGATTCAGAGTGGATTAGCCCTATGGTGGTGCAGGATAAGAAGACCAGAGAGATCAAGATATGTATAGATCTCAGGAAGATGAATGATGCCTTTTTGCATGACTCATTCCCTACACCATTTACTGACAAAGTGTTAGATAATGTAGGAGGACATGAGGTATATTCTTTTACAGATGGGTTTTCAGGATACCATCAGATTCAAATTTCCAAGGAAGATCACCATAAGACCACATTTGCAACAAAATGGGGATCCTACCAGTATACAGTGATGCCATTTGGATTGAAGAATGCACCAACCATATTTTCCAGGGTGGTGGTCGAAGCATTCAAGGAGTTTTTACATAAATGTCTGGAAGCATACTTCGATGATTGGACTATTTTTAGCTTATTGCAAAATCATATTGAATGTTTAAGACTAATGTTGGATAAGTGCAGGCAGTGTCAGATTTCCTTGAACCTAAAGAAGTGCATCTTATTTTTACCCTTTGGAGTGCTACTAGGCCATATTGTGTGTAATAAGGGATTGCTGGTAGACCCATCTAATATTGCCATTATAGTTGATGTCCCCCCTCCTACTTCAGTCAAACAACTACACACTATGCTGGGACATACTGGATACTACATGAAGTTCATTAAATGTTATGCACAGATCACAATGCCCATGGAGAATCTTTTGAAGAAAGACTGTCAGTTTCAATGGATAGAAGAATGATAGCAGAGCTTCGACACACTGAAACAAAAAATGGTTACTGCGCCTATTTTGGTTTTCCCAGATTGGAGCAAGGAATTTCACATGTAAGTCGGTGCATCCTCTATTTCATTAGGAGTTGTGTTAGCACAACTGGGAGATGGAGACATTGACCACCCGTTAGCCTTTGCTAGCAGGAATCTATCAACAACTGAGATTAATTACACCACCACTGAGAGATAAGGGTTAGCCATGGTGTATGTGTTGCAGAAGTTTCACCACTACTTGTTGGGAGGACACTTTAAAATGTTTACTAATCACTCCGCGCTAAAATACCTAGTCAACAAGCCATTGTTGGGGGGAAGAATATGCATATGGCTTCTGCTATTTCAAGAATATGATTTTGAGATCGTGGTTAAGACAGGGAGAATGAACAAAGGACCTGACCACTTGTCGAGATTGGAACATGGAAAGGATCCTACTAGTTTGCAGGATACACTGTCGGATGCACATTTGTCGGCCATTAGAAATATTGATGATCACTTCACTGAGATAGTCTAGTTTCTATCAACAAGAATGGCACCCAGTGAATATACAATCACCCAGAAGAAACAACTGGTAGTGCACACTACAGACATTTCACTTATATCTGGATATGTATACAAAATGGGACCTAATGAGATCCTCAAGAGATGTCTTATGGAAGCAAAAAGACCATTGATTTTAGCATAATCTCATGAAGGCATCACAGGAGAACACTACGTAGGAAAAGAAACATCGCAGAAGGAAAGAGAAAAGTCTTACCATGATAGGAATATCAAGAAGAAATCCTTTAAGCAAGGAGATCTGGTATTGGTATACGACAGCAAATTCATGAAGCATCTAGGGAAGTTTAGAACACAATGGCTGGGGCCATATGAGGTTGTCTATGTTACGAAAGGAGGAGCTGCGCAGTTGAAGACTTTGAATGGAGAATGGAAAGAAGGTTTGGTAAATGGGAGCCAATTGAAACTATACTATGACAACCAACTGCCTCACAACCCTCAGTAAGAGAAATAGAGGAAGGGTCCAGGTACAAGGTGCAGTTGAAACTGGGTACTAGATACAGAAAAGATAGTTTTCACACAATGGGGGAGGAGAGATCAGAAGGAACAAGCTACCCCGTGCAGCCTGAAGTCGAAGAAAAATAGAAGGATCAGATCTGAAGTGCCTCGGGATGAGTCACAGGTGAGTGTTGGGGTCCCATTAACCCTTGGTTATGGAAGTAAGAGAAGGTTAAGGAAGAAAATATAGAATGCAAACTGTGTGGAAGACACAACGACTGATACTGGGTTGAAGTAAGAAGAAGAGAAGAAAAGATGGAGTGAAGTAAGAGAAAGCAAGTCGTTGGATGAGGAGATTGAGGATGAAATATCAGCAAGGAATATGGATCATGAACAACTCAGCAAGCAGAAAAATCTACCAATGGATGCTTTGAGAGCACCGTGCGAGAAACAAGGAAACACAGGCTGGTGAAGCCCTAAAAACGTGGGTCAAGTTGACCTAGGGTTTTAGACACCTAGGGTTTTGGTATGTAGGGTTTTGACACTTAGGTTTCAGCCTAAGGATGTCGGTGAAATATTGTAATGTATAAATAAAGGTCAATAGGACTTGGGATGGGTTCGTCATTGTTCATTCTGAGTTAGAAATCATTGATGTTTTGAGTGATTACTAAGAGAGGGAGAGGTATTGTATTGAAGAGCATTATGTATTGTAATATATTCAACTAGGTGTGAAGGTCAAACCTGGAGCTGGGTGCGCAGGGAAGGGAGACAGAGAGAAGAGATAAAGGGAGAAGATATGCTAGCTAAGAGTGCATATAGAACCGTATGCTTTCACCTAATATATTATAAAGAACTTCAGGTGAGACTGCATCTGCCTCGCAGGTGCTGCCGAAAGGGCTAGTAGTTAGGGCTTGTTGGTGTTCTCTTGGAACTGAACCCTGGGTTTTCCCCTGTGCCAACAGGATTCAAAGAAATTGCAGCTGTCAATCTTTGTCTCTAAGGACCATACGATTTACCAACAAGAATTGTTGGATAAGGATTGCTGGAGTGGATTTTGAATTGGTATACAATTGACTCCAATGAGAGATATTTTGAGGTTCCTTATATTGTCAACCTGATGTTGATGGGTGATCATAGCCATTCAATTAAGGATGTATAAGCCCCTAGAGGCCTTGACAAAGTCCGAGAAGGGAATTTGTTGTAATTAGGAATTATACATGGGGATTCTTATAGAAACCCAAGTATGATTTTAGTGGAAAAAGGAGGAAAAATGAATGTCCCACCAGCCTAAGTGAGTTTAAGGGGGTTGGGTATGTTACATGAATGAGGTTCTTACAACAATTTCATTTGGTCATAAAATATAAGAAGGGTAGAACAAACAAGTTGGCTTACATGCTTTCAAGGCCACCCACATCTAATATTAAAACTTTGGGAACTTTTATGCACATGGATCCTTTTACCCATGATACATATAAAGAGGCATACACAAAAGATGAGGAGTTCATTAAGGTGTTTTAGTAGCTACATGGAAAAATTGATATAGAATAAGGTGACAACAAGGATGAATATAATTTACAGAATGGTTTACTCTACATGATCAACAAGCTCTATGTTCCTAAAGGTGAACAACTGCGTCTTATCAGAGAGGATCACACCTCCAAGGTAGACATTTTGGTGTTGGGAATACAGTTTCCAAATTACAAAGGTATGTGTATTGGCCCAAAATTTAAGAATATGTAGCATGATATATTATAGGTTGTATGATTTCTTCAACTAGCAAGCCCAACAATAGGAAGCAAGGTCCATACCATCTTTTAATTGTACCTACTCGACCTTGGGAAAGTATTTATATGTATTTTTTGGGAGGTCTACCAAAAAATAGGAAGGGACATGACTATTTATTTGTGGTACTTGAAATGTTTAGAAAAATGTGCGTTCTCGTGCTTTGTAAAAAGAAGAAGAAAAAAAATTCTTTGAACAGGTCTAGGTGGACTTTGGGATACCAAGGAACATCATCTTAGATAGGGATACCATATTTCTCAATGCATTTTGGACTACATTGTGGGAGAATATGGACACTAATCTCAAGGGGTATACAACATTTCATCCATAGATAGACGGGAAGAAAAAAGTAGTTAACAAGACTTTGGTGCAGCTTTGAGGGGTTATAATCAGAACCATCTGAAGACCTGGGATGAAAAATCTAATCTATATACAACACTCTTATAACATAGAAATCCACACCTCTACTAGTAAGTCACATTTTGAAACTTTCTTTGGATATTTTACATATTCACCCTTAGATGTTGTACATGGACAAGAAGGAGTGAGGGAGGACCTCACAGGAGATGCATTAAAGGTAGACAAAATTATTGAGAAGATCAGGAAGATCCATTTTCAAGTATAGGAGATGTTGAACAAGTCACAAAAAAATTACAATGCTAGACATGACCAACACAGAACAGAGAGAACATTTAGTGTGGGAGAGAAAATATGGTTACAACTGAATAAGGAAAGGCTACAGGGTCCCGGTAAGAAGATCAAGGATCTATGGTATGGTCCTTTTGAGATATTGGAAAAGGTGGGAGATAATTTCGACAGACTCAATATACCCCCATACACGCATATTTACTCAGTAGTGAATGTGGAGAATATCAAACTCTATGATCCCTCCATGTTGGATCAAGAGGAGGATCATTTCTGATCTTCCATAGAGGACCTAGCACCAGATGCTTAGGCAGAGTTGGCAGAGGAAATGTTTTCGCAAAAGTGATCCAGAACTATAATATAGGGGTAGCATGACCTTTGGAAAATTAGATTGAAAGGATGACTTCCAAGAAAACCAAAGTGGTACTCTAATGAGAAGGTAGAGGAAAAATTTCCTCACCTCATTTAGTAAATATTTTGGGGACCAAAATCCTCCCTTAATGGGGAGGTATCATCTGAACTAGATAACTATACTATTTGTCATATATCTTGATGCTTTAAGAGTGGAAAAAATGGAGGCATCAACTTGCAGAGTCATTTTAGTTGTGTCCTAATTTGGAAAATTGGGGTCTAGAACCATCTAGAGACATTTTGAGGCATCAAGTGACTTTTTTTGGGGTTACAAATTTTCTATTATAGCTAGGACCCCATGACGCTATTATACACGTTGAAACCTTTTCAATGGTGCAAAAATCACGTCAGTCAGAGCTCATATGCAAAAGTTATTCCCCCCACAAGTTGACCTACTGTGTTGACCACCATGGTATGGGAGGATGCCACATCAACCCCCATTACTCATGCATATAGCTCTAGCCACATATGTAATTTCAAGAATATTCTAAAGGTTCAAAACCATATCACAATTGAGGGTTGATAAATTGAAAAACCTACCTCTAGATGGCTATTGAGCGATGTTAAATACCGAGCCACTAGGAGGAGAAGGGGTTCCATTCCATGTTATTGTATTTTGTTCCACAATAGAGAAGAACAACTAGCAGTAGGAAATTGGAGAGCATAATAGGTGGGGTTAATGCTTAGTAGTAGCGTAACATTCCATAGGTCTTAGATAACTCCATAGAGAGTGTGCTTCTATGTACTTGCATTATTTCCTTACCAGAGAAAATAGAGAAGAGTAGCCTCACCTTCTAGCTAGGTTTTCTCCCATAAGTGTAACATATCACTCTATTGAGCACACTTTTATTGACTTATTCTTTGAGGAAACTTGCATGCAAGTGATCTGGTTATGGTACATTGTGATTTCATTTCGATTATGGATTATATATGATGGTGATGATGATGTGTTGTGACTTATTATTATTTGATGTTTATATATTGGCAGATGCTATTGACGAGTTTTCCTGAGTGCAGGACACATGACAGGTTATGAATGTTGATGGCATCAATGGACTTCCTTGCACTCTGGATTGAGTCAGGGCATGAATTGTATTTTGATTGAGTATTTCATTTACACACTTGTGACATATGATTTATTATAGTATGATTTATGTAGATGGATTATTGACATGGGTTTTATCAGTGGATGCAAGCTTGATTATGCTTGCTAATCTGACTCACATAAGGAGTAGAGGGACAATGCATAGAAACCAAACATTGAGGGAGAGGTGTGGCAACGTCCCTCTCATAGCCTACTAGCACTCTCACTGTGACCCGAATGGTAGGTTAACAATTACCAATTTTGAGAGGTCCACGGTGTCGTGAGGGCGGAATGAGATAGTCGCCCACGAATATTTCTAAGGAGTGTGCAATAATGCAGAGTCCTTATTCCTTATAATTCCTTAGTCTCTCACAAAGTGGACTGAGTGGAGTGTTGACTCCAAGGGTCGGACAAACTTATGAAACCAGTCAAAACGAGAGTGACACCCTTGGAGCACAGAGGTTCGTCTTGAAGGGCATGTTACATAATTAAAAACTTGAGTCAATAAATCTAGGTGGCCTAGAAAACATTTAAATGATTGGACCTTGTTGGATTAAATTAATTAATTAAACAGTGAATTTATTAATTATAAAGCCCAATAAAAGTCTAATCCTAAGTCTAAGTCTAAATTTAATTAAGGGACTAAATAAATTATGACATAAGATTTAAAAGATTGGATAATAATCAAATTCTAGGAAAAAGGGGAATACAATCTAAAGATTGGATAAATTGCACATGTGTGCATGACAATAATAAAAAAGATTTTTAAAATAGAAAGAAATAATATATGAGAGAATAGGTCTACACATAGAATAATATCTAGAGTCAAACTACCACTAGTCTAACTAGAAGAATACTCATAATCCAACTCTAACTAAGATTTAGTTAGGAGACACTCATTAAATGCGAATTTGGGAAACAAAGGTACAACTAAGAGCGAAAATAGGAACACAATGTAGAATGTGAGGGAAAATAACTTTTTAAATAAATTAAAAATGGTATTTAATTGTGCAACTTGGGGAGAGTGTGACAAGTGTGTGAGTGAATATTACTAATTAAATTAATTAAATAGATAATTAATTGTGCATAAGGACATGTGTCATTTGGGATATTTCTATAAAACAAATGGTGTAGGAGGGAAAATGAGCTCAATCATTCTTGGTAAAGTTATGCTACCAAAATTATTATTGGATTGTGTTTTAATTGTGAGAGTTGGGATACTAAGCTTGAAGAAGGAGTGGAAGTTCTTACTTGCGAGGCAATCTTGGCGCTATTACATTTTGGTTTATGTGTGTGGCCCATTTGCGGATTGGGAGGCTAAGGTGAAAGAAGAGTACCCCTAGCAATGACTAGAAGGTACTAGTGAAGTTTGGAGTTAAGCAAACTAAATGAAGGGCATAGAGCAAGAACTATGATTGAAGAACATCAACAACTCATATTCGATTACGATATTTTTCATTGTTTTGGTTATTGTATGGTTAAGAAAAGATTATTAATATACGGGTTGTAAACTTGATTAAATTGTAGAAATCTGAGACACTCTTAGTGTGTAAACATACTTTTGATTTATGTATGAATTAAGGAGTGGACCGTTGCATTCTATAAAAGTATTATATTGTTAATTAAACCTTTGTAACCTTGTGAATTGTAAAATTCTATCTAAAAAAATATTTGCAGTAACTGATGGTCGAAGGATTTTCCTGTACCTAAAAGGGATTTTCCTGTTATTAGTTTCACCATCGTTATCATTACTGGAGTTAAATTTTGTTAAAACCTGTTAAATGTATCGATAGCTTATTTTATTGATTGATAAGTTCAATGGAAACTTGAGATAACACATTATCTTCATTATGGTGATGTATTGTTCTGATTAGATTTTAAAACGTAGCAATAGTTTCTCTCATATATATATATATATATCTGAAGTGTTATGGTAGCGGGTAGGGTAATCACTTTCTTCACTTTAAAACGTTGAACTTACAAATGGATATCTCTGTTCCATATACCTTTCATGGTTATTTTTAACCCAATTTTACAGGCTATCTCACTAAATCCTGGCACATTATTTTAATTGAAATAGATTTCATAATGATCCGAGCAATTCCTCTCTTTTCACTACATGTTGACGACAAAAGGTATGAAAGTTTCAAAGAAGAAATCGATCTGTGTAACGTTTAAGTGTAACCATGAATTTTCTTTAGAGGATAACCATGCAGGTTAAGACTGTATTTTATTACCTTTTGCAATAAGCTTAACAGTGGAAAAATTCGAAAAGTTCGACCGTTTTCTTTTCTTGGCCTACCCTTGTTATTGCAGTGCATATCCTTCTTAATGAAGATTCTAGTAAGATTGAGTAACTTGGGTTCCATTGTTTTTAATTTCTTCCTTAACCCTTAGTTCTTAAATGACGATTTTAGTATCGATTGATACCCACCTCTTGGCACATATTGTTTGGTAAACTCTACTAATATCAGCTAACCCATTGTTGAATCGAATTCTTGAGTCAGCGTAACCCGCCTTTTACTCCGATTTCTGATAGTTTTTTCTTCAAACAAATTGTAAGAGATGGTTAAATATATATAGTAATACCAAAACCAAATTATGATTGGTAAAATCTATGGAGGTATACATATGGATTTGAACTTGTGACTTCTTAAGAGGAAATACATGTTTTTAACCATTAGGCCCACTCAAATTGTATTATTATAAAATTAGATAATAAATTGTAATAATATCATAGCTCATATTTTTAGTTGGAATAAGTAAAGTGATGTAGACCAGATTTTATTAATTGTTTTAATTCATAGTATAATTAAATGTGAATAATTTATTATTGTAGATCATATCAAACACCAGAAATATTCAATATATATATATATATATATATATATATATATATATATATATATATATATATAATAACTAATGAATCATCTTTTAAGTCTTGCCTCATTGAGTTATATTTGTGTAAATAAATGGTTTAGCAAGCAAAGGAAACCTTTGAACCACTTTTGGTAATTTTTGATAATGGATCAATCGGAGATATTTTTTATGATGTAAACTGGTTAAAATTTACTAGAAATTTAGAAACCTTTTTAATATATGTTAATTTTTGGGATATTGAATCATCCTTAAATACCTAGTCCTTAAGATAATTCTACCCTCATTATATATATTTTGACATTAAATTGATATGGAAATTATACATACAAGATATTTCATTGGTATAAAATTTTAATTGTGATTATGTTAAAGATAAATAACTATGATCTAAGAACTACTGTTAAGCCCTAATATTGGCTCATTACCTATTAATTGGGGCATATTATATTAGTAATGTTATTTTATTTATGTCAGCTTTAGGCCATTAGTTGTAATTATACCTCCTAGTCTCCTATATATACCAAGGAGACATTTTCATTTTGAATCGTCTTGTACTTGAAGATTTAAGTGGGGTAAAAGGAGGTCGCCCCCTTGAAGAGGCTTATTATCTGAAATTATCTCTTTTTCAAGGCGTTGAGTACTTTATTTGAGGATTTTTTATGCTATATTGATATTTGGTTCTTAACATATGGTATCAGAGCTCAAGGTCTTGGGGTTTCGCTGCTACATCTAAGACACACTGGCATTTTCGCTATAACGTTTTTTCTACAACGTTTCAGAAGGAACGACTTAGAGGATATTTAGTAGACGGATCAAGGTACGTTGGGTTCAAAATTCACCTCTTGAGGCCTTATACTTTCAGAGATACATCATGTACAAGATATGGTTATGGAATCATCTTGAACTGAGTCATTGCAGAATTTTCACTATAAACACTTTTCTGTAACGTTCCAGACCCTAAACTCCAGAGGATATTTACATAAATTAGTAAGGTATATGTGGTAAAAGGTTCAACTTCTGGGTCATCTTAAATTTGTAGATACACCCTGTGTAAGATAGGGTATCTGACTAGTCCTATTGACTAGTCTCAAGAAGGTGTTCCGGGTAAAACAATCATAACTTCTTCCTAGAGTATCCAAATTGTGTGGGACTGGTTTCATTGGATCGTGGATAGTCTGTAGTATTTCTGGTGCGAGTTTCAGAATTTTATATCAATTATTTTGTGCGGGACACACTATACAAGTGAGATCATCTGGAAAGGCCAAAAATCAGCAAGTTGTGGGGAAGTTACCGTAAATTCCACTTGGCACATCCAATTTTGATTAGACTTGTGGCATTGCAGAGAAGAAATATCAGAAAAATACATAAAAGAAATTTTCATACCTAGAAGGGCCGAAACTTAGGAGATACAACAGAATAAATATTGTCTCCCAGAACCACCTCAAAATCAAGGTTGAAAAGTGATACTTGGCCAACATGCCACTCAAAAAGGGAACTTCTACACCAAATAAGCCTCCAGAAAATCCTACTTGGACTCTTGATGAAGGTGAAGAAATGCGTAAGGAAATAAATAAACTACACAATAAGATGGATTCAATGGAAGCTAAGTTGGATACTAAGATGGATTCAATGGAATCTAAGTTGGATACTAAGATAGATGGTTTAAAAGGGGAGATCATGGAAGTATTGAAAAATTTTGTAACAGAGAAGACACATGAAAGTGAAAATGCATCCCATGAAATTCATGATGAGGACACAAGGAAAGTGAATCAAGAATGGAGAAACTCCAACTTTAGTTTGAAGACAAACCACGTTCCTAAGATTGATATGAGGAAGTTTGATGGCAAGGACACAATCACATGGATACTTCAGATGGAGCTATTCTTTGATCTCCATAATGTGCCACATACACAAAAGGTACGAATTGCTCCTTTATATTTAGAACCTAATCAATTTGTATGGTATTGATGAATTTGTTCTCGCAAATCACTCGTCACTTGGACAATTTTCACGGAAGAAATGATAGGACACTATGAGGATACAAGAAGCAATACCTTTTTTAGCCAATTGATAAATCTCAAGCAAAAGGGTTCAGTTACCAAGCACATTGAGAACTTCCAAAGATTGAATATAAAGGTAACCGATATTCCAGATGAGCACTTGATTGATGTATTCATAGGAACTTTAAA
>ML790149.1:192061-206815 GCA_009831015.1 Picea engelmannii | reverse complement strand
GATTCCTCCTCTAGAATGTTCTTAGGTGATGGTAGAACTATATAAAGGGGTTCAAGCAATGTAATGAGACATGAAGAGAAGTATTGTATTTGGAGCTAAAGCTCAATAGGAGGATGCCCCCTCGAAGAGGCAAGTGAACAGGACAGGATCCCTTCCATAATAGAATCCATTGTATGGTGTTGCCCTACCTCAAGGGTTTGGTAATAATAAAGTGTGGTTTCTTTTATCTTGCTTTGTGGATCTATTGTGTATTCAGTATTTGTGGTGATTATATCTTCAGATCAGTATTAGGTTTTCAACACAAATCTCCTTGCTAGATGATTTATGTGATACACAGATTACGATGTTCTGGGTTACTTCCGTTGGTTATCATTTCTGGAAGCGTAAGTAGTTTATTGATTAGATGTGATGGTTGTAGGCGAAGTGGATGCCTGCGATTTATTCTCTAGAATGTACCCAACCATGCGATTGATTAAAACAAAATTCGATCACGTCTCTAGGCAATTTCTTGTGGTTAAACCGATCGCTTAAAATGAGTCCCTGTAGCATCAATGTGTTGTGCATCGTCCCTGTCGAAGCCTTGACCACAAGAGGCCTGATTTACTTAGTACACCGTGTCATGTGTCCATCCCTCCTCCCGGGTATTAGACTTGGCACCTGGGTCGCTTGTCTCTTATCTAAGACATACATCTATCCCCTTGACTCTTTTATTTAAGAGAAATAGATTTAAAAACCCTTACCTATGAAAATTTTTGCTATACCGCACAATGGGTGAATGCGCAGAGTAAAATAAAAGGAAGAGTGATGAAAGGAATTATGTGATCTTGTGGTCGTCGATTAATGCATTGATACCTTCCATATAAGATTCGTCCACTATCGAAAACATAGATTGTTAAACAATAATACATGTCAACCTAATAGAAATAACATAAATTGGTTTCTAAGCTAGTGTGTTTCCTTTAAAAAAAATCAAAACCTTTTAGTTGAAAGTTAATGATTGATTTGGAACCTTGAATCCTTTAATTGGGATTAAGTAAGCTTTGGGTTCTTTGTTTAATTGCTTATAAAGTAATTGAATCCTTATTGTAATATTATGATTTTTATTTCCCTCAGTTTAGTTCTTTTTAAATGGATATATAAAACATTTGATTGCTCAGTATATTTCTCATCGTGATTAGACTCCCTCACACTTATTAAATCGATATGTAGGTGGCATATGAATCCTTTATATATTGCTTAATATATTGATCTTTTAAATCTTATATAGGGATATATGTACACACTTGATTTATTATCTATCTACTTATTATGATTTGATTTTAGTCTTTATACATTGCTTAATATATTAATATATTGATCTTTTAAATCTTCTCTAAGGATATATGTACACAGTTGATTTATTATCTATCGACTTATTATGATTTGATTTTAGTATTTATACGAGAATACATAAGTTAAGTTATGAAGTTTTATATGATTTTAGTCTTTATACAAGAATACATAAGTTAAGCTATGAAGTTTTATATATTGTTTAGACTTGGTTGACCTTCTTATAGTTTTCTTTAATTGGATATGTAAGTAACTTGAAATCTTTACATAGTTCTTGTTATGATTTGATTGTTCTTATTTTAAAAATAGACATACAAGATTGGTATTGAACTTTTATTGTATTGTTTAATAAGATATTTTGTTAGCTATATATATATATATATATAGATAGTTGAGCTCTATGAGGACTATATTGTCTTGGAGAACTTGATGAATGATGCTAGACCTTGATTAAAACTGACTTGATCAGTCCCTAATGATGACTAGAAATAGATCTCTAACTGCTATTAAGATTTTACTTATGCTAAAGTAGTTCTTATTAATATTATGTATTATTTTCTTACTCGATTTTACACTTAAGCAATTTCTAGAAAGTTGATTAAGTAGAATAGAATATTCTAGTGCACCTTGAGGAATCGTTGGTTACATATGGTTGATAAATGTAGTGTTGAATTGCGGTTATAATTGGATTAATGGGAATAGATACCTCCTTGTTCCTCAGAATAATCACTAGTCCTTATACCTTAAGTGGTCAAAATCAATCGGAATAATCTCGAACTTAAGCGTTGCTTATGTGTCTAGGAGGTCCTAACCATGCAGGATAGGTTGAGTGGGTGGTTTTCTTATGTTATCTTTATGCGATGAGTTGATTGAATAATATAATGTTATTTACAATTGATTGTAATAATATGGATTATGGAGTTTTATCCATGTGGTGACGTTCATCACTTGTCTTGACGTTGTTTGTCAAAAAAAATATTTACCTATTTGTACATCGATTTTGTTGTCGTAACAACATATTCGTTACATACGGTATCAGAGCGGGTTCAACCCTGCAACTTGGGATCAATATGCCTTCTACTGTACAAAACACTTTATTAATAACTTATCGCTAATCAAAATTTTAAATTTTTCCATGCAAGTAATCATGGTTAGAGGATGTCATGGAGGTAGACGACGTGGTGCTAGGGGAAGAGGTGTGATGCCCCTAGTAGAATCCATGCCAGAGGGGTCTAACCCCCAAGGAGAAGAACAAGTCCTTGAGCAGGAACAGATTGATGTGGGAGATGTGGTTTGTTTGATGGGGTCCGTTCAGAGGATGTCAGTGGCCTTGATTAACCGATTAGATAGAGATTAGGCCAGAGCATCTTTACCCAATGAGGGTTCACAACATGCTCCAACTGGTAGTGTGAGCATTCACAGAGAAATTGAGAAGGTGAAGTTTCCTGAGTTCATGGGTTCCATGGATGGCTCAGTCAATGAGGCATGGTTGGAGAACATGGCGATGTGATTTGCACTTCGTGACTACACCTCCAACATAAAGGTCTACATGGTGGTCTTTCAGCTGAAGGGGAGTACTCTTCTGTGGTGGAAGATGCTCCTGCCTTAGCTAAACATGTTTGTCAAAGATGTGTCATGGGAACTGTTTGAGAAATGGTTCTAAGAGAGGTATTTGTCAGAGGAATTCATTGAGAGCCAGCTCAATGAGTTCAACACCTTACGACAGGGTGGTCGTATGGTGCCAGATTATGAGGCCCAATTCATGGAGCTGCTTAGGTATGATTTGCATCTAAACATGGAGAAGCTAAAGGTCAACAAGTTTGTGTTCATCCTTAACTTCAACATTCTTGCAAAGGTGAGGATATTAATGCCTCAGACGTTGCACGATGTAGTCCAGAAGGCCCTCATAGCTGAGGAAGCGCTGACCAGTGGGGGTTAGGGCTGGACTCTTGCAAGATCGACTAGAAAGACAACATCAGGAGCACAAAATCATCAAACATTAGGGTATTGAGATACATTTAGAGGACCCATGTTCACGACACCACAGAGACTAAATCCTTAGTAGAGTACTCCCTATAGAGGACCACCACATCAGCAATAGTGTCACCCACAGCAATAGTAGTTGAGGCGTGTTCAGCAGAACCGACTAGGATCTCAGGCTGGTAGGCCAACAACTTCTACTTTGGGGACCAGGAGTATTGGACCGAAGACTAGATGTTGGACATGTGGAGAGCAATATTACCAGCGAGACTGTCTGGTCGAGAAGGCTAAAGCAACCGGGTCAACAAGACACAATACAGTTGGATATTTGGGCAAGGCCCACAAGATTCATGCAACGATGAATAACCACCAGGCCGAGCACCAGTCCACTGTGCTCGGTTAGTCAGGTACAATCGATGACCAAAATTTTAGTATTTTGATAGATCCATGTGCTAGAGAGAAATTTATATCTGGTGCAACGCTAAAGAGAATCAAGGTAAAGGAATTCGAGCATGACGAGTTTAGATATGTAGAAATGGCTTCGGGTGACAAAAAAAAGGTTGAAGGAAGGGTTACAGACTGTAGCATTAACTTGGGATATTTTGTAACAAAGGCCAACCTATATGTCACGATCTTACGATCTTATGACATAGTGATCGATATGGACCGGTTGGAATCACATGATGCGATACTCAACTATAATATGAAAAGGTTAAGTTTGAAAGATGATGTGGGACAGAGAAGAGTGATAGTAGGAAGAAATTAGGGAGTGTCCTTGAGGTTCATTTCTTCCCTACACCTACAAAAGAGCATGCACAAAAGATGTAAGTTATATGAAATCTTAGCACTAAACTAAAGGGGCGAGGTGAAGATATTAGAAAACCTTATAGTAGTACGAGAGTTTGCATATGTGTTTCCAAAAGAGTTACCAGGTTTTCTACCTGAAATAGAGTTGGAGTTTACCATCGACTTGAAACCTGGAACTGAACCGATAGCAAGAATGCCTTATCTGATGTCAATGTCTGAGTTGTAGGAGTTGAAAATGCAATTGAAGGAGTTTTTGTACTTGGGGGTTATACATCCAAGTGTGTCACCTTGGGGTGTGACTATTATTTTCATAAGAAAGAAGGATGGATCATGGAGACTTTGTATTGACTATCGTCAATTGAACAAGGCGACGATCAAGAACCAGTATCTATTGCCAAGAATAGACGATTTGTTTGATCAAATGAAGGGTGAGATAGTGTTTTCAAAGATCAACTCGAGATTAGGATATCACCGATCATGAATTAAACAGGAATATATTCCTAAGACGACATTCAATATGAGGTTCAGACACTATGAGTTTACAGTTTTATCGTTTGGACTAAAAAACGCCTCGAGGGTATTCATGAGTTTGATGAATGGGGTGTTCTGAAAATACTTGGACAAGTTTGTTCAAGTATTCATTGATGACATACTGATATATTCTCAGAAGACATAAGAGCATGATGAACATTTAAGCTTGGTACTACAATGTTTACAGGAAAACAAATTATATGGGAAACTATCAAAATGTTATTTTTACCAATCGAAGATTCATTACTTAGGGCATGTTATATCCGGTGAAGGTATCGCAATGGATCCAATGAAAGTAGAGGATATTATGGAATGTCCTACTCCCACAAACGTACAATAAGTACACATATTTATGGGTTTTAGCAAGATATTACCGATAGTTCGTCGAATTTTTTTCGAAGATAGAAAATCCGATCACGGAATTGCAGAAGAAAAGCAAGAATTTTTTATGAACCGAGAAATGAACAGAAGCATTTCAAAGGCTCGAGGAGGTGTTGAGGAAAACACCGATACTAAAAGTCCTCGACATGGAAAATGAATTCCTGGTATGCATAGACGTATCCAAGGAAAGTTTAGGTAGAGTATTGATGCAAGACAGTCGAGTGATCACTTGCATCTCAAGAAAATTAAGAAATCATGAGGAGAACTACGCAATGCATGATTTGGAGTTATTGGTCATTGTATATGCCTTGATAGTTTGAAGAAACTATCTGATTGGATGAAAATTCAAACTAAAGACATATCAATGTGCACTACAACATATATTTACGTAGAGTGACTTGAACAGATGACAAAGGCGTTGGTCAGAACTACTTAGTGAATACGACTTCAAGATTACTTACATAAAAGGTACGGAAAATAGAGTGGGTAATGTGTTGATTCAGAGACCACACATATTCTTGGTAATACCTCTTGAGAAGAATCTTCGAGAAAAGAATCGAGCATTATAGAGAGACGATGATTGGTACAAGTTAAGGTAAATATTGGACAAGAACCCATGATGGTACCAAAGTGTGAAGGTTATACATTGCACAATGATGGATTGATGAGGTATAACAATAGAATTTACGTACCGCCTAATGATGAATTGAGAAATTTGATCTTAAGTGAAGCTCATAGAGCAGTGTACATGGTTGATTCGGGAGTCACGAAGATGAAGGAAGACCTTAATCCTTTATTCTTCTAGAAGGGAATGAAATCATACATTCTCAATTACGTGGTGAGATGTCTAGAATTTCATCTAGTGAAAGATGAACATATACATTCGATAGGATTATTACAGCCACACACTATTCCAGAATCGAAGTGGTAGGTCATTTAGATGGACTTTGTAGTTGGATTGCCACTGATAGCAAGGCGACTCTACTCGATTTTCTTGTTAGTTGACAATATGACGAAGAGTGTACATTTTATTCCTGTATGTACGATGTATCAGGAGCCATACATAGCTAGAGTTTTTGTCAATGAGGTTGTAAGGTTACATGGTGTACCATGAAGGATCATATCCGATCGAGGATCGGTGTTTACAGAACGATTTTGGACTAATTTCCAAGAGGCTTTGGGAGAAAAACTAAACTTTAGTACAACGTATCACCCTAAGACATACGGGAAGATAGAAAAGACGAACCAAATTTTGGAAGATATTTTGCATATGTATGTAATGGACCAAAATAAAAATTGGGAGGATTTATTGCCACTTGTAGAGTTTTCATACAACAACAACTATCAAAGTACAATTAAGATGGCACCATTTGAGTTTCTTTATGGGCGACCATGTTGGACACCATTGAGATGGGATCGACTAGAGGATAAGGTCCTGGTGGGGCCACAAGTGATCCAATAAATGGAAGAAAAAATGCAATCGATAAGACAAAGGATTAAAGAAGCGCAAGATCGACAGAAGAGTTATGCTGATGCACATTGTGTTGACCATAGTTACGAAGTTGGAAACCGAGTTTTCTTGCGGGTGAAACTACACAAGACTTCGATCAATTTTGGAAAGGGTGCTAAACTCTCTCCTAGGTTTGTGGTACCTTTCAAAGTTGTGGAAAAGAAAGGACCCGTGGCCTATCGACTAGCCTTGCCTGATTCTTTGAGGTGTATGCACGATGTTTTTCATGTATTTGTATTGAGACATCATGTTAGTGATCCTACACATGTGATTGACATCAATTCTTTGTAAGTGTTGGACAAGGGTGCACTCAAGGTGGAGCTAATCCGCATTATGGACCATCGCCTTCAACAGCTACGACGTCGAATAGTCAATCAATTTAAGGTCTAGTGGTATAATTATAGTCCACACTTGACTACCTGGGAGGACGCATATGGTATGTGCCAACAATTTCCTTACTTATTTGATAGATTAGACATATAGATATTGTCAGATACTTTCATTACTAGATTTTATATATTTTACAACTTTAGGACGAAGTTTAAAACAAGAGGGGGTGTATGTAACATCCCGCTATTGCAAGCACATGTTATTGACTTATTCTTTGAGGACACTTGTGTGAAAGTGATCCGGTTATAGTACATGGTTATTTGTTTCGCTTATGGATTTTTATGAGGATGTTGATGGTTGTGATTTATTGTCATTGATAAATATGTATTTACATATGCTATTGAAAAATTTACACGAGTGTGTAGGACACGCGCTAGATTGTGGATGCCACTGGCATCAATGGACCTCCTTGTACTCCAAATTAAGTCAAGGAAGTGGATTGTGTTTTGTTTGGGTAGTTCATTTTACACATATGTGTCAGATGATTGATTTAGTATTATTATGTATATGGATCAGTGACAATGTTTTGTTAATGAATGCAGGCTGACGAATGCTTGTTAATCTGACTCACATAAGGAGTAAAGGGGCCATGCACATAAACCAGTTATCGAGGGGGAGGTGTGGCAGTGTCCATGTCACAACCTACTAGCACTCATGTCCTCGCTCAAATTGTAGGTTAAATATTACCTAGTTTGAGAGGTCCACTATGTCCTAAGGGCAGACTACGACAGTTGCTCACGAAGATTCTAAGGGGCGCACAATAAGGCAGAGTCCTTATTTTTAAGAAGCCCTTAGTCTCTCACAAGGTCGCCTGAATGGAGTGTTGACTCCAGGGGTTGGAAAACTACCAAAACCAATCAAATTCGAGTGGCACCCTTGGAGCATAGAGTGTGTCTTGAAGGGCATGTCGCATAAATAAAACTTGAGTCAATGAATCTAGATGGCCTAGAAAAACTTGAAAGAATAATTATAAAACTTGAAAAAAATTGTTGGTTGCTTATCTGAGCTATGATTTTAACATGTTTGACCCAAGTTCAAGTCTACTAGGGTTCCAAAAAATCCTCTAAAACTATCAGCCCTCCTGGTAAACTAGAAGGCATCATAGTACATAGAGTGTACTGCGCAGTCTCACCCGAGATAGTCTTAATGGGCGACTGCAATGCTCAAGTGATTGTAGTCCAGGATTAAGTGGGTATCTGTTAGTCCGTGTTGTGGATTCTATTTATTGTATTAAGCAATATTTTGTCAATCATCGATCTTAGTTATTTTGATGTTTCTTATGCATGCATGCAAATCAAGAGATCTAACTATTTCAACAAAGAATTTATATAAGATTTCACCATTAATAACAAATATATAACCAATAATCATTCCAGACAACACATGAATTATCATGGTTCACCCCCTCCTAGGCTACGTCCACAAATATTTGGCTCTAAGGCTCTTTTATTATAGGTCTGTCATGCATGGTGTCGTGCACACTACTATTTTGTTCATACATCTATCACTCGGACTCCACAACCTTTACGAGGATGACTAGATTGCAGCAGGTTCCTCAGTCTGCGATCTAACCCTCAAGGTCGAGTCCCTTTTTCCTCCCATAGCTCAACATCTTACAAAAAGGTATCAGACCCTATCTGTGTCAGAGACCTGTTACTCTATCTCATATGAGTAACTCATAACAACCATCAAATACACCCGAAAAGCCCCCCCTAGACCTCCTAGGTGTCTATTTATATCTATTCTTGTCTCATCGATTGTTACATTCTCTTACCAAAAAATTATCCTAATTAGGTCTTTTTTCTTGCTACTCTTGCACGCTTTTCTCCTCTGCATGCGCGCTTTCTTCAGCTACTTTTCTGCCAGTTTTTTTTCTTTCCCTTCTTCTTGCATGCACGCCTTGCATTCTTTTCTGCTAACTGTCTCGCCTCCACATCGTGCCTTTTCCCCAAAATGGGCTTGTGACCAACATGCCCCAACACTGACATCGTGACTCGTCTTGAGTCACTGCTTCACTTATTCCACTATCACTTCTTGCCTCCTGCTTTAGACACTGCCTGTTGCAGTGCATCATACATCTCTGTTATGAATTAGCACTGCTAATGAGCTTGACTGCTCTTGTCAGCCATACTAGTTACCACCTACTCTGTGATGGGAGACTATAAAATCTCTCCGCCTTCAACCCTGATCTCCTCAATGTTCCTCTTATCTGCATCACTCTCCATGACCAACTGCTCTACCTTTTCTTGTAGGGGATCCAACAATGCCTGTCTTGTTGTCTTCTGTGATTGCAGTGCTTTCTCTTCCAACTGCAAAGACTTTAATTCAATGGCGGTCTTTATCTTCTTCGGCAATGACACTTTTTTCTATCGTTGCTTCAATTCCACCATTGTTGCATGGATTTTGGATTCCTTCTCCTATAGCTCTTGGAGGCTCCCATCCTCTAGTAGGTGAGTCCATAGTTTCTCGTTCTTCTCTAACATCATCGTGATTGTCTGAATACTTTGGTCGATGCCCTCCGCAGTTGTTGTCGCCTCTTGCTCCCACTGCGCTATGACTTATGGAGGAGTAGTGGGTGTGACACCCTCCTCCAACTCTTTTATTTTCTCCTTGTATTCCTCGATAGTCTGCTCTATCTTGCACAACTTCTCTCTCGATGACCCTGCCTCATCGATTATGCTTTCGGGAATTGTTTAAAATAGCATGTGGATTTTATACTCCATCTCCTGCACTTTCTACTTTGCTTTCTCTTTCTTCTACACCTTTGAAATTTTGTTTCGTTCACTGTCGCTCTAGACTGAATATCTTGCGCGATCCTCACCTGAAGTTTGTACAATGCTTTTGTAGGAATATTGGCCAATGCCACATCCAATATCTCAATCTATTTAAGAGGTTTCTGCATTGTTACTTCGTCAATGAACATCATCTATGACGTGATGATGAAATTGGCGTTGGGTTGTGTTGCAAACTGTATTGTCTCAGGCACTGGCACTCCTTCCTTCGCATGCGTCGGTGTTTCTTTTGGTGCCTGTGATGTCCCAATCCTTAACTACTCCAGCGTATTTTTTAAGTCTTACACTTGATCGGCAATTGAAGCCCTATGCTTCTCCACATTCTCCCATACTTTGGCCTGTCTCTCCTCGACTGTTGTCACCACTAATTCAACATCGTCTGAGGTTAGTGAAATATGGATTTGTGGCTTATGGCCCTTTTTCTTCTTTCGTCTTCCACTGGTGTGCTCCCTTGACCACTTCTCCTAGGTAGCTGATGGCTCAAGACTAGGATATCTGTGGGTATCCCCCACAGTAGTTTTCCATGTTTCTCTGGCCTCAGGAATCTCTTGGGTTCCCGTCACTGGCTCTTCCTCCTCATGGATTTCATGTGTCCCTGTGCCTATTTCTTTTGCCTCAGGGATTTCGTGGGTCCCTGCGTCTATCTCTTCTACCCACACTTCTCCTGTTGAGTGTATGGGTGGTTGTTATGTGCGTGGTGGAACCTATGTAGGCACCCTCGATGGTATATTCTGTGTGTGTAGCTTCTTCTTGGCTGGGGTGCTTCCCCCCTCCTTACCTTGGTCATTTCTCTTCTTGGTTTCTTCCCCGTTGGTGCCTGTTTGGTGCACTGGGGCTGGTTTGTCCTACATCTTAGGTCATGTGCTTTGTACCGTGGTTGGAATATTGGGTACCTTCCATTCTTCAGGCCATTCCTAGACCTCTCTTTGGATTTCCTCCTGCCTAACGCAATAGTTAAGTTGTAGAAATAGTTTAATAAGATATTATGTAATATATATATATATATATATATATATATATATATATATATATATATATAGTTGAGCTATATGAGGACTATATTGGCATGGAGAACTTGATGAATGATGCTAGACTTGGAGAACTTGATTGAACCTGACTTGATCAGTCCCTAATGATGACTAGAAATAGATCTCTAGCTGCTATTAAAATTTTACTTATGATAAAGTAGTTCTTATTAATCTTATGTATTATTCTCTTACTCGATTTTACACTTAAGAAATTTCTGGAAAGTTGATTAAGTAGAATAGATTATTCTAGTGCACCTTGAGGAATTGTTGGTTACATATGGTTGATAAATCTAATGTTGAATTGCAGTTATAATTGGATTAATGGGAATAGATAGCTCCTCATTCCTCAGAATAGTCGTCAATAATGAGACCTTAAGTGGTCAAAATCAATTGGAAGAATCCTAGACTTAAGCGTTGCTTATGTGTCCTGGAGGACCTAACCATGCAGAGGTTGGACAGGTAGTTTTCTTATGTTATATTTATGCGATGAGTTGATTGAATAATAGAACGTTGTTTACAGTTGATTTTAATAATATGGATTATGGAGTTTTATCCATGTGTTGACGTCCGTCACTTTTCGTGACGTTGTTTGTCAAAAAAAAATATTTACCTATTTGTACATCGCTTTTGTTGTCATAACAATGTGTTCGTTACATATGGTATCAAAGTGGGTTCAACCTTGCGACTTGGGATCATTACACCTTCCATTGTACTAAACACTTTATTAATAACTTATCGCTAATCAAAATTTTAAATTTTTCCATGCAGGTAATCATGGTTAGAGGACATCATGGAGGTAGATGACGTGGTGCTAGGGGAAGAGGTGTTACTCCCCCAGTAGCATCCACACTAGAGGGGTCTAACCCCCAAGGAGAAGAACAAGTCCTTGAGAAGGAGCAGGTTGATGTGGGAGATGTGGTTGGTTTGATGAGGTCCGTTCAAAGGATGTTGAAGGCCTTGATTAACCGATTAGATAGAAATTAGTCCAGAGAAATTGTACCCAATGAGGGTTCACAGTACACTCCAATTGGTAGTGGTAGCATTCAAAGAGAACTTGAGAAGGTGAAGTTTCCCGAGTTCATGGGTGCCACATATGGCTCAACCGTTGAGGCATGGTTGGAGAACATGTCAATGTTCTTTTCACTTCGTGACTACACCTCCAACATGAAGATACACATGGTGGTATTTCAGCTGAAGGGGAGTGCTCTTCTGTGGTGGATTATGCTCCTGCCTCATCTAAACATGTTCATTGAATACATGTCATGGGAATTGTTCGAGGAATGGTTCCGAGAGAGGTATTTGACATGGGAATTCATTGAGCATTAGATCAATGAGTTCAACACTTTACGAAAGGGTGTTCGCATGGTGTCAAAGTATGAGGCCCGATTCATGGAGCTTCTTAGGTATGCTCCACATCTGAACACGGAAAAGCTAAAGGTCAACAAGTGTGTGTTCATCCTTAACTTCAACATTCGTGCGAAGGTGATGATCCTAATGCCTCAGACGTTGTGCGATGTAGTCCAGAAGGCCCTCATAGCTAAGGAAGAGTTGACCAGCAGGGGTCAGGGAAGGACTCCTGCAAGACTGACTGGACATACAACATCAGAAGCGCAACAACATCAGACACCAGCCAAACAGACATCAGGGTATCGAGATACGTCTAGAGGACCCATGTTCACGACACCACAATGAACAAATCCTCGGTAGAGGACTCCCTACAGAGGACCAACGCATCAACAGTAGTGTCACCTGCAACAAAAACAATTTAGGCATGTTCAAAAAAACATACCAGGATCTAAGGCTGGTAGGCCAACAACTTCTACTTCGGGGACCAAGATTACTGGATCAGAGACCGGATGTTGGACATGTGGAGAGCCACATTACCAATGAGATTGTCCAGTCGAGAAGCCCAAAGCTGTCAGGTAAACATGACACACTACAATTGGAGATTTGGGCAAGGCCCACAGGATTCATGCATTGGTGAATAACCACCAGGCCGAGCACCAATCCACTGTGCTCGATCAGTTAAGTACAATCGTTGACCAAAATTTTAGTATTTTGATAGATCCAGGTGCTAGAGAGAGATTTATATCTAGTGCAATGATAAAGAGAATCAAGGTAAAGGTAGTCAAGTAGGACGAGTTTAGATACGTGGAAATGGCTTCGAGTGCCAAACAGAAGGTTGGAGGGAGAGTTACAAACTGTAGCATTAACTTGGGATATTTTGTAACAAGGGCCAACATATATGTCACGATCTTAGGATCTTATGACATAGTGATCGATATGGATTGGTTGGAATCACATGATGCGATACTCAACTATAAGAAGAAATGGTCAAGTTTGAAAGATGATGTGGGACAGAGAAGAGTGATAATATTACCTCTGATGATGTGGGACAGAGAAGAGTGATAATATTACCTGTGATGATCTGGGACAACGAAGAGCAATTGTTGTCATAAGATTTTATAATTGACTACCGTCGATTTAAAAACTCAATCGATTGATAATATTACATGTTCGCTCACATCATTGGCAGCCCTTCTGTGTTTACCTATTATTTCTTCTTTCCTCCCTCATATTTTTCGAAGTCCCCTTGGGGCGTGATTTTCCAGAAAATGATTCTCTGTGGTCGAGTGACATTAGTTAACTTCTGAAGTCAAGGGGATACCTTTCTTCCTCGATATATCCTCACACCCAAGATCACGTAATGCTATAAATAACACAACGATCTTACCTTAATTAGTTTGTAGTTAAATACAAAAAATTGTATATATTTATTTGGAACCTGGTGAACTTAACATCAGTTAACTGGAGTCGTATTTAAGTGTTCGTTATACTCCACAATGGGTGAATGTGCAGAGTAAAATACAAGGAAAAGTGATGACAAGAATTATGTGATCTTGTGGTCGTCACTTAATGCATTGATACCTTTCATTTAAGATTCTTCCACTATCTAAAACATAGATTTTTAAACAATAATACATGTCATCCTAATAAAAATAACATAAATTGGTTTTTAAGCTAGTATGTTTCCTTTAAAAATAAAAATAAAAACCTAATTTAAGTAATAGGTTATAACATATTACAGTGTAAACTTCTTGAATCCTTTAAATGGGATTAAGTAAGCTTTAAGTTCTTTGTTTAATTTTTTATATAAAGTTGTGACCTTCTTCAAAATTCTTTATTAGTGGATATATAAAGTAGTTGAGTCCTTATTTTATTTCTTATTAACATTTGAATTCCTCATAATCTTTATTAGTGGATATATAAAATAGTTGGATCCTTATTATACTATTATGATTTGTATTTCCCTAAGTTTTTTTGAAATGGATATATAAACCAATTGATTGGTCAGTATATTAGTATATTGTTCATCATGATTAAACTCCCTCACAATTATTAAACGGATATGTAGGTGGCATTTGAATCCTTTATATATTTTTTAGTATATTGATCTTTTAAATATTTTATAGGGATATGCACATAGTTGATTTATTTAATATATTGATCTTTTAAATCTTTTATAGGGATATGTACACAGTTGATTTATTATCTATCTATATTGATCTTTTAAATCTTTTATAGGGATGTGTACATAGTTGATTTATTATTTATCTTCTTATTATAATTTGATTTTAGTCTTTATACAAGAATACATAAGTTAATCTATAAAGTTTTATATATTTTTTACACATGGGGATGTGTACATAGTTGATTTATTATCTATCTATATTGATCTTTTAAATCTTTTATAGGGTTGTGTACACAGTTGATTTATTATCTATCTACTTATTATAATTTGATTTTAGTCTTTATACAAAAATACATAAGTTAATCTATAAAGTTTTATATATTTCTTACACATGGTTGATTTTCTTATAGTTTCTTTTAATTGGATATGTAAGTAACTTGAAATCTTTACATAGTTCTTGTTATGATTTGATTGTACTTATTTTAAAAATAGACAGGAAAGATTGGTATTGAACTCTTATTATATTGTTTAATA
>ML790149.1:151323-161975 GCA_009831015.1 Picea engelmannii | reverse complement strand
CCCCCCCCCCTCAGTAATCCAACAATTCGTATCATAGCCGGTTCCTTAAGGAAACAGTTTAACCACTGGAAGGAGATCATAGATTATTATGAGAATGGAGTACCAATGTTTAATGGTCAAAATGGTTTGAAGTATGAGATGTGGAGCATAAAGACGGAAGTATTTTTACAGGCACAGGGACATTATATTTGGCTATCAGTTGTTACAGGATATGATAGTTCAAAAAGGGAAAAGACTGCAGCCAAGAAGGAATTGAGGAAAGATAACAAAATAGCAATGGATTTCATCTGGGAAGGATTACCTAATCCGGTAAGAGAAAAGGTTGGTAAATGTTCATCAGCAAAAGAACTTTGGGATAAGTTACATGACATATATTCTTCACCCATTACAGATTCAGAAAATGTCAAAGAAGATGCAGATACAAATCAAGAAGAATTATGTTCACCATGTCAATAAGATTCATAAGATGAAGAGTACATAATCACCAGAGGTATGTTTTTATTGTGTTAATTGTGAAAAATGTGGAAGACATTTATGAAGAAGAATAATTGAAAAGGAAGACATTTATGAAGAAGAATTGATTAGTGCTTTAGATGAACTAAGGGAAGAAAACAATTCACTCAAGAAAGAATTGATGAAACAAAAGGAAAGTGTTCACATTTTTGAAGAAGCCCAACAGGTCATCGTGAACTTAATAACTCAGCTAGAAGAAGCCAGAAAGATCGAAGAAAATATTGAATATCAAAAGCAGTGTTTGGAAACCAACATAACAACACAAAAGGAAGAAGAAGAAATGAGATAGAAGATATTGACAAATCATCTTAAGGAAAGAACTAATGATCTAAACCAGCTTGAAGCAAAGTTTGGTCAAGAAGAGAAAGGACTTGAAGAATAAATAATCACATTAAAAATTCAGCTTGAAGAAGCAAAAAGAACATAAGAAGTCATGAAGTCTCAGATAATGAAGAAAGAAGAAGAGGTTGAGAATCTTGAATAAGAAGTTGTCACATTGAGAAGTAAAATCGTCAAGCTCAACGCGAACGTTGAAGTGACAGAAACATCCACATCAGTTATAGGGAATGAAGAGAAGCACTCTAGGTTGCTAGAAAAGAAGAATGAAGAAAACATAAAGAGTTATGTAGAAGTAATCAAAGGAAGGAATCATGGTCAACCAGAATCTAAGAAAACTATTAAAGATACATGTTCAAGCCACAAAAAAGCTTCAATCACGATCATAATCAGTCAAGAAAAAAATTCAGAAGGACTAGGCCACAAAGAATATCATTCACTCCCAGGTATTCAATTTATTTTATGGTCATTGTTTTTATTGTACTAACTTTGGACATAAGGTTGCAGATTGCAGGGATTATAAAAGAAATGTTCAAGCAAGAAGTTCCTATGTGGTCACACGTAACATTGAGTGTTACAAATTTCATAACTATGGACACATAGCCAGTGATTGTATAAGAATGATCGATACTTGCATGAAAGAGAATACTAATATCAGATATGAGAAAGTATGAATAAGAAAACAAGAAGAACATGTGAACAAAGACCAGGTAGTGCAAATGTGAACATGTGAACATGTGAACTAGATGATGAAAATTATACAAAGAAAAAGAAAGATGTCAGATACAGAAAGGTTTGGAAAATAACTGAAAGAAAGGAAGGGCAAGTAAATAAGAAATAGGTTCAAGAGATTGTACTTTCAGGCATTGTAATGAAAGATGAATCCACAGATAGAAAGAAGGAAGTCAGAGCCAGGGATGATTTTAGGGGCTAAATTTCTCTCATGGGCTAATTTTCCGTGGTTTTTCCCAAAAAAAGATTCGCTATTCTAAAAATGATTCGCCCAAATTCTATAGGATAAAATTATTTTACCTTAAAAATTGCCAAAATTTTATACAAACTATATAAAATCCTTAGAAATTTGAATTATTTTATAAAAATATCGCCATACATTTATAGTTGGCATATGAAGCATTAGTAAGATTCGCCAAGGTTTCTACAATTTAATATAAATTTCCATCCTTAAAATCATCCCTGGTCAGAGCTCAGAGAGATAATGAATCTACCCATGAAGATGATGATGAATATACCAATGAAGAGGATGATGAATACACATCAAAGGAGGAATTGTTCTGAGCCATCCGACTTAGAGACTCCCATGTAATATGAATATTAGACGGGGGGAGTCTATGCGATAGTTGTGATAGACCAAAGAACCATCCTTCAAGCAGCTTGCAGAGTTTGAGAAGACATATTCAGAGAAATCAGTTAGCAGAAGTATAGTTTGATAGTATAATCAGAAATGGGTTAGCATTATGGATAGTTGTGCACGTAGAGTCTTGGACAGTATGGACAGAGATGGATTCGTAAGAACACTTAGCAAGTTTGGATAGATATATGATAGTGGACGAGAGCATGGATTCATAGATTGGTTCAAAGAGTGGTTCAAAGACAAAGGAACATTATCGTAATGGATGATAATTACACAGGAAATGGCTCAAACAATGCTAATGGATTACAAATTGTCAAATATTTTTTGGACACAGGTAGTGCATACATCAATTCATATTCAAAACAAAGTAATGCTCAGAAACAACACTGACAAAACTCCCTATGAGCTATGGAAAGGAAGACCAACAAATGTGAATCACTTTAGAGTTTTTGGAAGAAAATGCTACATCAAAAGAGAAGATGGCAGAATGGGAAAGTTTGACTCTCGTGTGGACAAAGGAGTACTTGTTGGTTACTCAAGTACAAGGAAAGCATACAAGTGTTACAATCTAATATTGAACAAAGTTGTGGAAAGCATCAACGTAACAATTGATGAAACAGGAAGACCAGGATCAAAGGAAGAAGAAAACAAATCAATGGAACAACTTTTCGAAGAAGAAGATGAAAAAGAAGTAGAAGAGGAAGACACCTAAGACACCTAGCAAACGAGTATAGAAGAATCATTCTTCAGATCAGATTATTAGAAACAAAGATGCAGGAGTTGAGACTAGAAGAAAAATCTGTTCACCAGAACAAACACACCTAGCACTCTTATCTACAATTAAGCCAAACTATTTTGAATAAGCCAACAAGGATGAATTTTGGAATAACAACATGGATGAAGAATTGGATCAAATAGAGAAAAATGACACTTGGGAATTGGTTCCAAGACCAAACAATAAGAATGTGATCGGCACAAAATGGGTTTTCAGGAATAAATTGAATGAAAATGGACAGGTTACAAGGAACAAAGCTATATTGGTATGTAAAGGATATGCTCAGATTGAAGGAATCGACTTTGAAGAGACATTTGCCCCAGTTGCCAAAATTGAAGCAATCCGTTTTCTTTTAGCTTACGCATGCCCCAAAAATGTTAAAGTATATCATATGGATGTAAAATCATCTTTTTTGAATGGGGAACTTTAAGAAGAAGTATACATTGAACAACCAGAAGGATTTCAGTTGTCAGAGAGCACACATTATGTGTGTAAATTAAAGAAGGTATTGTATGTTCTAAAATAGGCTCCTAGAGCGTGGAACTCCAGACTGGATAAGTATCTGCAGCAGGCAAGGTTCAGAAAAGGAAGTGTAGACAACAACCTCTACATCAAAGTAAGTCAAGGTAATATTTTATTAATTGAAGTTTACGTTGATGATATTATTTTTGGTAGTGATGATGACAGGTTAAGCCAGAAATTTGCAAAAGATATGCAGAAAGAATTTGAAATGTCGCTACTTGGAGAACTATCCTTCTTTCTGGGACTTTAGATACATCAAAGAAACCAAGGAATTTTTATTTCTCAAACCAAGTATATCATAGAAATGCTAAATAGGTTCGGAATGGAAGATTGAAAACCAGCTGTCACTCCCATGCAAACCAGTTGCAAGTTGAGCAAAGATGATGATTCAAAGTCTACAGATCAAAGGAAATATAGGTCAATGATTGGCAGCCAATTGTATGTGACAGCATCCAGATCAGATGTGATGCAAGTAGTTGGACATGTGGCATGATTTCAAGCAGCACCAAAGGAATCACATGTATTAGTAGTGAAGAGGATTTTCAGATATCTCAAAGGAACATAAGAGTTTGGGGTATGGTATCCAAAAGGAAAGGATCTATCACTAATTTCCTGCATAGACGTAGATTGGGCAGGTTGTATTGATGACCGACGAAGCACCAGTGGAGCAACGTTCTACTTGGGTGAGTGTTTAGTATCATGGTTGAGAAAGAAACAATCATTGGTATCTTTATCTATAGCCGAGGCATAGTATATTGTAACAACAACATGTTGTACACAGGTTCTTTGTATGAAACAAACTTTGACAGATATACAGGTTGAGTATGATGAACCCATTCCAATATATTGTGATACTACAAGCACCATCAGTATCTCAAAAAACTCAGTGATGCACTTCAAGATGAAGCACATTCCAATCAAGTATCACTTTCTACGGGAACAGGTTGCAGAAAAGAACATCAGAGTTGAGTATGTGGGAACAAAAGAACAAGTTGCAGACATCTTTACAAAACCACTTCAACAGGAAGCCTTTGAATATCTTCGCCAAAGACTTGGAGTTATTTCTACTCCAAAATGAATGCTTTTTGAATCCTTTTTGAATGCTTATATTATATGTCTTATATGTACATGAGGAAGCAACATAAGAGGACAGTTCAGTCAGGGGGAGCAACCTCAGATGGAAAGATACCGTTGCCATTGATGACAAAGGGGGAGAGATTTATCAGATGCAGAGGACAAAGGCATGGTTCTAGGGGGAGCAGATTTATCAGATGCAAAGGACAGAGGCATGGTTCTAGGGGCAGCATGATTGATATGATTTCAGTATCGCATCAGAGTGTTGCCATCAATGCCAAAGGGGGAGATTGTTGATTAAGGTTCATTGTCATTGATGTCAACCTTTGAAGAAAGCCCTGTAGCAAAAAGGTTTGGGTAATGGACCCAATATTGTTTGATGTAAATATGACTCATTATTTTTTTTCATGGTTGATAATAATTAAATATGGATGAACTACAAAGTGGTCCTCTTATGGTGAAAGCCCTCACGAGAAGATGCCTTGCAGAGTAAGAGAACCCATGATTAATTGTGGAATAATGAGACGAAGGAGAGTGAATTTGTCAGGGAAACTATCCTAGATGGATATTGCTTGTCATTCCATTTCCAGTGGTATGTGTAACATCACATAACTCTTCACGGTTAGAGAGTTATGGCCATGAGAAGTTGGAGACCCCAGGTTTGGGTAATGGACCCAAGTTTGTTTAATGGGTAATGGTATGAGTTATGATATATTTTTAGATAATAATATTCAATATCAATAGTACATTTCATGCCATTTATAGTGGTATGTGGAACATCACATAACTCCTCACGGTTTGAGAGTTATGGTCTTACGAATTTGGAGGACCCTCATATGTCATCTAGAAGCCCCAAAAGGTCAAAGTAGTCAACGTGGTTTAAGATATTTTAAAAGGTAAATAATAAAGTGAAGTAATGAGTGTATTATAATTCAAATTGAATACAAAATAAATTGTTTCAATAATAAATTTAATGGATAAATTAGAAGTGGGTTAACCCTAAAATAAGGAAAGTGGCGCCAAGTGACCTAGAAGATGTTTTTAAGGAAGCTACTTGGAGAGTATAAATAAGAGGCAAGGCTCTCTCATTTTAATCACATTTGATCATATTGAATACCTATAGGTGTCTAAGGTAACCAAAGGATATCTAAGCCTAAATTCTGAGGAAATTTAAGAAAAGAAGGCCGGAATGCAAGGAAGGATAAATTCTTTTGATGGTGCTTTCTAAGGTATGTTATTTACAGGTCATCTTACCATGTTTTCTATAAATTGTTTTCTATAATGATTCAGATCGTGAAATTTCTATTCCATTGAGAAAACATATCCAAGTATCTGTGTTAAAAAATTCAGCTTGTGGGTCGTTTTATTTTGGGACTTACACCCCATTGAAAATAGGGTTTGTGGCTAGTCCTGAAACTAGTCAAAAAAAGGTGTTCAGCATAAAAACGTTATAACTTCTTCATAAAAGATAAAAATTTAGTGAGACCAAATTTTTTGGTTAGGGAAAAGTCTGTAGTATTCTTTGTAATATTTTTATATCATTTCAACAAAAATTTCGTGCAGGGCGCGCTCTACAATGTCGCTCTCTAGAATAAGCCAGAATTAAGCAAGGTATGCAATTTTTGCTATAAATCCCTTCTTGAGAGGTTCCAAGTAGGGACACTTGGAGGAATTTCATAAAACACATTGAAGAAAATTTTGTATCATTTTTAGATCTTTATACATTACAGGTTCAGATTTATGATTACTTCAAGTTAAGGTTGTTGACTAATCCAAAACTAGGCATGTGAGACTAAAGAAAAGTTTGATGAAAGTGCTAGTCTCTTGTTGTTAAAGTTAAGGAAGGTTTGCAGGAATGTGATCATATACACGAGGTCTATTACAAAGCTATAAATCATATTTGTATGATGAAATTGATGAGGGATTTTGGTTGAGGTACATGTTGAGTACATGGTTGAGACAAGTAGTTGATGAGTTGGCACATACATGAGGTGTATAGTTGATGATGTTGGTACATATTGATGAGTCACAGTTGATGAGTAGTTGACACATGATTGGTACATACTTTGTACATGGTTGTATGCACTTGTTTCTGGTACAGGTTTATTACATCTTATTTGGTACAGGTTGGTGCATGGTTGATGCTTATGGTACAGGTTGAGGTACAGATTGATGCATGGTTGATGCATGGTTCAGATTTATTGGTACAGGTTTATAGTTGTATGTCTCACAGTGATAGTGTGACAGTGGTTCCATCATTCTACTTCTACTTCAGGGTGGTTGGACAGGGGGACAGGTGGCTGTAGCCACCTTTTGATTGTAGCTGGAGAACCTAGGGGGTTGTAGCCTCCTTCTAGTTGTAGCCAAAGAATTGGGGAGTTGGAGCTTCCTTTGGGTTGTAGCCAGAGAAAATAGGGGGTTGGAGCCTCCTTCTAGTTGCAGCTAGAAAACAAGGGAAGTTGGTGCTTCCAATGAATGTAACTCTTCAAGACATATAAGAAAAATCATTCTGTGGTTTTCTCCCGATTTGGGTTTCCATGTAAAACAATGGTGTACTGTGTATGTGTATGATTGTTCATTTGTTCATTGCTTATTTACTCTCCAATTATTGGATGATAATGCTTCATTGATATAACACTTGGATTATATTTTTAAAAAGGATTAAATTGCTCTATTATTGATTCACCCCCCCTCTCAGTAATCCAATAGAAACGAGTAACTCACCCCATCACAGAGAAGAACAACTATTCCTTGATGTACCTTACGCTCTTCCTCACGAGGAATTGAATCAATTTAGAAGAATCACAAGAGCATACACCTGACAGATCAGTCGCTTCCCTTAGCTCCATTACTTCCTCGAAGAAAACAAATAAGAAGGCTAGTGGTCGAATCCCGAGACCATGTTTTCATGCAGATAGTAGAATACCTAATATATTTCTCCCTCACTGAAATCGAACATCCTCTTAATCTAATCCCCAAAACACCGGTCGGTAACTTCTCCAAGCCTGACAAGTTTTCAGAAGAAGAAGGGTTTAACTAAGGATCTAAAGACATCGAAGATAACCACAACCACGATGAAGAAAGGGGAAACCCAATTCAAAATAATCAACCCTGTTTGGCTAGAGATGCTCTAGCCATCGCTGGATGAGTACATAACCTTCCCCGACACCTAGAGAAATTACTTCCTAAATTTGACCCTAAAACCTCAAGATTTCCCGAAGACCATATAAAGAAATTCATATTAGTCATCAAATTTATGAATGTCCAACATAAAGACATGGTTTTCCGGCTATTCCAATACACTTTTGAGAATTCATCCTCCACGTGGTATTTTAACTTACCCGTAGGATCCATAACTTGTTGGATGAAGTTTCAAAAGGACTTTCTAGATAAATTTGCAAAAGAAACTACTATAGGAGCTTTGATGACTAAGTTGTTCGCCACTACCATGAGTTCGAAGGATAGAGTCAAAGAATTTAATCAAAGATTCACCACCATATTAAGCAAATTCCAGCCCGAGTCTAAACCTACTAAGAAGTTGCAGATCAAAGTGTATGATAATGCTCACCCAACTTCTATTTCCATGTTTGTGAAGAGACCTGCCAAACCAACCCTAGATGAGAATTTTGAAGTTCATATTTTTTCAGATTTGTTCAGATGAGTTCATATTTGTTCTTTAGTTAGTTTTTCTTGCGCAAGATCATGATGAATCTTGAAGGTTCTGTGAACCCACCTAAGTATTCTCCTTTCCCTTCCCTATCCTTTTTTCTTAGTTGTGCTTCGGGTGAGACTTCTTCTCTTCGAAGGAGATGAAAATGCCAATGCTCTAGACTACTCAGTACCTTTTGTTGGTAACCTGAGAAGGACCTTGGTTTGATCTATATTGCCCCAACAAGCTTCTGAAATTGTATGCATACTTGGAAAAAAAAATGTCTAAGTTCTGTAAAACATTAAGAAATAACAACTAGATGAGGTGAACATTTTAATGTTTTCATATACAAAAAACCAGTACTGCCTGTCCCTGCTACCTGCTACTTGATATATGAATGCGCATAAAAGTGCTTTGGATATCAAGGATTCTCCCTGCATGATTAGCCTGTTAAACTATATACTTGTTAGCATGTTGATATCTTGATCGATCCAACATCAATAAAAATATGTTATTATGATTCAATTATAATATGCAGTCAATATTCCATACCTAAAGATGGATTTGTCGTTGCTAGCAGTTGAGATATCACGGTGAAGTCCTCACAGTTTCTATTGGTGTTCAATGATGATGAAGGAACTTTCCAAAATGCATATCCTTACCATTTCTCAGACGTTCTGTAATATAGAAAAAAAATCCCTACTCTAGGGTGCAACAAGAATATTCCAATGTTCCATGGTTCGAATATGCTGGATTTGGGTCTCAAAATAAATTTGTATTTGTGCCTGGAACAAGATATTCAATGAATGACCATTCAAAAAGAGTTAGAAGGGTTGGGACTTCTTATTATTTTCTCTCTTTGTCCCTGAAACCTAACGTCATTCACTCACTCTTCTGGGTCGTTGTTGCTCCATCACCCTCCATTGTGTAAAGTCGCTTGGGAATATTTCCCCCCTACATTGTGTAAAGTCACTTGAGAATATTTTGTCAAAAAAGTACTTGTAAATTCCCTGACCACCCATGGTTGGGCCACGCTACACAAGAGAAATCTTTCATTCTCTTAGCGGAACATGCCATAACATACTCAGAATCCAACTGAGCTATGCCACATACATTTTTGCAAACTGCATGCAATTAAAATATATATACACACAGAACTCTTGCGGAAACATATGCATAAAACGTAAATAGACAAATACGTTATGTAATTGCATGGATTCATACTGAAATAATAGTAACATATACATGCAGCATATACAGGCAATACCCATAAAAATAAGCACGTAAATAACAATGCATCATTTAAATTTATCACACAATTGACACTTATATTTGTAATAATATCACCAACTATATGCAGACCTTCCATGATCCTCCTAGCCTTAGACCACACTGTTCATCACTCTCAGCAGTGGGTCACCTGAGCTGGGACTAAACTCCACCTAGGTAAAGGGGTTCCTAACTAGGCTAATGGCTCATGGAAAATAGGAAAGACTCTGTCATAGGTTCCTATTCAAACTAACATCCTACAATCCCTCATTCCCCACATGCCTGTCCCACCCGAGGAATTTTTCCCCTTCTATTCTCAATAGTCGTTCGGCTAGCCCACTTCCTTTTTGAGCTTCAGCAATAGGCCGGATAGGAAGTCTCAGATCCCTGCAGCTGTAGTTTAGCACCTTTAGGAAATCAATTCCCAACAATTCTCTCACCCATAGAGAAATTGTTCACGGGCTTGACAACTAGCCTCTTCAATCTCCCATGGGCCTGACAACCCGCTTCTTCAGTCCAACTCCAATGCTAACCAACTACACAAACATATATGGTTATGGATATAGTTCAGGTACAGTGAAATGAATGTATGAAGGATAACTGACCATGTGAGTGAAATGGTCATGGATTCATAGCTAAATGATCGATGGAATGATGGAAAAGATGATCGGAAATGAACTAAGTCCCAACAATATGTATGCATGTCCCTGACTTGACACTTGTCATGTTGGGAGTTACTTTGGCCCACTTGTCCCCAACTTTAGAACTTAGGATAAAATTGTAACACACCCACCATGGGGCTAGAGAATTTTTCGGCTTTCTTTCCTTTTCTCCAAGGAACAAAATTTCCTGAATCCCTACGGGGCCTGATACAAACCCTGCCATCCCTTATCCATACTCATATGATCAGAGGCTAGGACCACAGGCCTTATCGAAAAGGTGCTCGTCATCTTTCACGATTCGGTAAATCACGATACATGTAGTTCCTTTTCTCTCTTGTCTTTCGAAGGGCCGAAACCTGACACAGTTTTAACCCTTCAGGATTTCTCATACCGAAAATTTAGGATATGCGATGACAGGAGGTTTTGTGCTTAGGTTTCCTGGGAGCCGAAACTTTGAAACGTGGATACAAATATACATAC
>ML790149.1:130446-151227 GCA_009831015.1 Picea engelmannii | reverse complement strand
CGTCTATTTCAGAAATTCACAAACCGGGTTTTCGGGACTGGCGAGTACAAGAGAACTCGCCAATAGGTATCTCGGGTACTGAAATACCCAATATTATCCGTGCTAAGCCATTTCAACACTCCTCCTTTCGGGATTTCACGTTATGTGAAAACAAGGGGTCTCACCCCTAGGTTTCTCGGAAGCCAAAAACTCCGAGTCATCAAAACTTTAAACATGCTCCTCTATTTCGGGGTTTCCTCCATCAGGATTTCTCTAATCAGGGTTTCGAGACTGGCGAATTCATGGGGGCACCACTTAGGCACCCCGAGTAACGAAATACCGAAGTATAACCACTTCTCCACACTCTATTCTTTCAAGGTTTCACAAGTCGGTATTTCGGGACTTGCGAGTACAAGGGAAACTTACCCTTGGGTTTTCCGGGTACCGAAACACCAAAATGCCGAACCAAGTCACGCTATGCCAATTCGGGATTCCACAATTCAGGTTTTCGTATATCGAAATTTTGGGATACAAGAGGTTGAAGATTCACACTCCTCGACTACCCGAATGCCGAAAAGCCGATACACCCACTCATCATACACTTGACCAATTTCGGGGTTTCGCAAGTCAGGGTTTCGAGACTTGTGAGTACAAGGAAATACTTCCTTGGGTGTTCTGTGTTCCGAAACACCGAAAAGTCCTAACTCATCCATACGTCGTCATTTTGGGTTTTCGTGAATTGGGGTTTCGGGTCTTGCGAATACAAGAGAACTCGCACTTAGGTACCCCGTTTGCTGAAAAGCCAAAACGATTACCGGTCGCCACGTGTACTCTACAACTAGACGGTCCAGGTACTCCCATGGGTCTTGAAATCAACGGTCTCGATTTCTTCGCTACTTATGAAGGTTAAAAAGGGGTCAAGGAATTAATGCTTGCATTCCTTCATCCAATTTAACAGTCATAACAGACCTTAGATCCTCCGAAAGGATCTCATTCTTGCATTTAGCAAGAGGAAGGGTATCCTGGGTACCAAACCACTGAAAGGTCCTTAATTCATCCACACACTGTCATTTCAGAATTTTGCGAGTCGGGGTTTCAGGACTCACAAGTACAAAAGGACTGGCACCTAGATACCCCGGGTGCCAAAACTCCAAAATATCGAAGTCTAAGAATACCATTCTCTCTTGTGAAGGATTTAAAAACTATGCCATTAATTCCTTCTTCAAGCCCTTGGGTAAATTTCACCAGGTTTGAAGACCCGACTGGAAGGTCCTCTTAAAATATCTGAGCTATTAGCTTCTGTGACTGGTAGTGAGCAAGCTCAAGGTTTTTACTGCGAAGGTAGTCCTTTCTAAGCACTTACCTTGGCTTTATAGAGTGAGGGAACTTTCTCAAAAACAAACCTGAAAAACTGCACTTATTCATAAATATATATATATAAACCGAATGTGGTCATTCCAACATAAGCATGCAACCACCATTTCCGATCAAAACACCATGCAAACATTTCTAACACAGAAACCATTTATAAGTGTTCAAACCATGAGGATACATTCCAAGATATTCAATGCAAGACAAAAGATATAAACACTTATCAGAAAACACCAGGTGATGCAACTACTGAGAGGGGTGCTCGTTTCCACCCAACCGTAGGCTCAGTGACTCCAAATGGATTTACCACTAGCCACCTCGAGATAGACAATTATGCTTGAGACTCTCTGTCTCAGTTCTTGAATGATCGAGAATGAAGGTTACTCTCCTTCTTCTCTACTATCGCTCACTCTGTATTTTGTTCCAGAGTTCTTTCGATCTCTTTCGTGCGATCTCGCCCTCGCGTCCGTCCCCTACCACACCTTTTACCTGCCTTTTCTTTTCTGGAGAGGTTGCGTGTGGCACGAATTTCCTCGCGGTGGTTAGGTCTAAGGCCTCCACGGATGGGCGGTTCACCCCCATACCTCATTAACTCATGAGGAGCCTCTTCACCTACCATCCTGGTGAGTAATTCATTTCGGGGCCAGCGAGCCGCTCTTGGTTCTCCAGGCCAGTGAAGACCAAATATATTTTGGTTCGGTGGAGGTTAATGCCACCATTCCAGGTGCCTTCCACCACCTTTCTTCAACCATCGTGGTCTCTTTTTCAACACATCCCCCTCCCAACAATCCTACAACATATATTCATATCATTATTTACATTCGTCGACCCTTTATACTAAGGTCCATTCAAATCACACATTCACATCTTTGAGTTTGCCATAGTTCTTGGCCAGTATAGTTATTTTTACAGACTGGGGGAAACAGGGTGTTACAATTCCCTCCCCCTTAAAGGAACATCATCCTCGATGTTATGTCTATCAAAATGACATGTATTTACCAAAGTAAACAAAATAGGATATGCATGTTTCATGGCATCCTCCATTTCCCATGTAGCCTCATCTGGGCCAAAATGTCTCCACTACACCTTGACCTATGCAATGGTTCAGTTCCGGAGCAGGGTTTCCTTTCTGTCCAATATACATTGAGGTTCTAGTAGGAATTCTCCCTCTGATTCCACCTAGATCACAGACCAGTCAATTATATGATTAGAATCATGTACATATTTCTTCAATAATGAAACATGGAAAAAATTATGTTCTTTTACTGTGGGAGGAAGTGCTAGCCTATAGGCTACAGGTCCCACTCTATCTAGAACTTTAAAGGGTCCACAATACCTAGGTGCCAACTTGGCACAGGCTCCTATTTTCAAAGAACTCTTTCTTGGTCTAACTCTAAGATATACATGGTCTCCCGTCTTGAACTCTCTTGGGGTTCTCTTTTGGTCGGCGTAGCTTTTCTGTCGGTCCTGAGCCACCTTCAAGTTTTGTTTTATCTGAGTCACTTTCTATTCCATTTCTCTCAACATGTCGGGTCCAAAAGAAATTATGTTTACGGTATTACTCCAGCTGACAGGAGTGTTGCATGGCCTACCATAGAGGACTTCGAAGGGACTCATCTTTAAGGATTCTTGGTAGCCATTGTTGTAGGCGAATTACATCAGTGGTAGGTAGTCTTCCCACTTCTTGGGTTGATGCATTACATGCATTCTTAGCATGTATTCTAGTATTTGGTTCACTCTTTCCGTCTGTCCATTGGTTTGAGGGTGATAGGCGATGCTAAACAATAATTTGGTCTCTAAACCCGCCATTAGTGATTTCCAAAAGTTGGAAGTGAATTTCGTGTCTCTGTCAGACAGGATCTCTTTCGGCATACCATGTAGTTTAAATATCTCCTTCAGGAATACGTTGGCGATTTCTATTGCCTTACAAGTTGACTTGAAGGGGATAAAGTGAGCGGACTTTCTCAATTTATCCACCACTACCATGATGTCATCATTCTGATTGGTCGAGGTTGGTATGTACCAGTCTATGGATTTTTATGTTTTCACTTCATATATACAGTTTATCCAGTTTTGATCTGTACGTAGCCCCTAAAGGATTGATTTTGATTGCAGGAACAATGCCTCCAAGAAATCCAACCACTAGGCGATCGTCGAGAGCACCCAAGCTGAAAGAACTAGAGGTAGGAGAAGGCTCTTCTCCAGGGACAACAAAACAATTAGAATTTGATCCAAGACCAGAACCAGTTATTAAAAAGTCTAAAAAGAAGGTTTTCCTTTAACCTCCAACCTTTGGAGACATAGAGGTAAGCACAGGGGCCAAGACGACACTCCCACATTGGGGAGAGCTCTTCAAAAATATCATCCGGGAGGAATTTCCGAAATATATCCCACACAGTGACCCAGATGTGAGAGCACTCGATGGCCAGGTATTTCTGAATATATGACAGTCATACCTCCACATGGTAGCAAGAAGAACCCCAGTGTTTCCCTATATAGAACTGCTGCAATGGATGATCAAACAGACGAACACACATAAGTGCTTGATCAATGATGACAATGGTGGGTGTGTCGAAGTTTTCCTTCCAGTGGAGGTCTAGAAGTATTACAATCTTAGAGACCCAGGGGAGTGACTGAACACCGATTTCATCATGAAATTATATGAGTGCCATGACACCAGCCAGGTAATGGCCTCATGGTGGCGACAATAGATAAATACACCAATCGGACCTCCAACTGGTTCCAAACAACCAACCTAAGAGAACCATACATCTTCCTAAGGACACTCATCTATTGGTTGTATGGGGAGAAAGACTACTCTAGGTTTTTGGAGGCATGGATGCCTCTAGTGTACATGGTAGCTATCTCTAGGAGTGGCTTCAATTGGGGAGCCATCCTTTCCAAGAAGATGAGCATCTGCATATAACAGGCTTAGACACCGAAAGAAGGGGAGACTCCCACCTTCTACATGGCATCATACTTGTTGGATGTCATGTGTGCCAGAAACGTCTTCACTGGAATGAAGCTAAGATGGAATTTTGTAGAGCTCCTAGTCCATGTATATTTTAGCGTCTTATGAGAGAACAAGTATTAAATATCCTACTCCTTCATCTGCGATGAATCCATCACACACATCTATTTTATTGTTTTCAAGAAAGAATGTTTGAGACTATCGATTGCGGCCAAAAAGGTGATATCAAAGGTTGGGCACTGGTATCTGGATGAACATGATACCTACATTAGGGTATTGGGGCCACCAGAGCACCTCATCTCCTACCAGCACATGTGCCTGACCAGCTTGTGGTGGGAGAGATATGCTACCAGACCATCCTGGAAGGTTACAATGCTACCCTGGTCAAATATAAGAAGGTGTTTATACCTTATGGATTCCATGTAGGCTTCTACCTAGTGAAAGACACCGCTCAAGCCAAGAAGAAAGGGATGAACCAATTAGAATTATAATTCCAAACCAGCCAATTCTACAAGAACGACCCAAAGGGTCTAGTCTTGAAGCATGCTTCTCAAGTGTCATTATGTTGGCCATATGACCACAACAAATTTGAAGATGAAATCTTCACAGAAAATGCCCAAGACTAGGACGAGGTGGTGGCACGGATGGTTGATCCAAAAATGACCAAGTTCAAAGCCATGAGTTTGGATGAACAAACAACAACCATAGACCAATTGACTCAAGAAGCCCTCAGATCCAGAGAATAAATGATAGCATTCAAAGAAGTAGTTCCCCAGGTAGCGGCTGAAGCAACAAAGATTCCTTGGGTAGCCCTGATGCAAGGTAGAGGTCTCCCCATGGCTCAGGATGTGCGAGAGAGTGGGTTACTAATGTTAGAACATGCACAATGGAGAATTGATTAGTTGTAAGATGACCTAGACCTCATAAATATGACAAGTCTCCCTGTCGACAACCCGGATGAAAGCCAAACGGGCCCAAGCGGCCCTGAATTCATAGAAATTGATGAAATCACTGGATTAGACGACCCTGAATTCACAATGCCACCGATTGGATCACCGGCAGGTGTTTCAGCTCAGCCAGAGAAAATCAGAACATCAAGGAGGAAAAGTGCGGCAAATCCCTTAAGCGAGCTGATAAAAATATATGATGATGATGAGAGCTTGGAGGTATCCCTTGTGACCCCCGTACATATCGAAGAGGAAAAGGAGCCAAAGAAGGAATCTTCCCTAGTTCCCGACTCTCAGATTCTAGGGCTCCCACAGAATGAACAAGAAGTTGAGAGTGTCTTAGACACTGAGCTACCCAATGTATTGAAGACCCAAGTAGACAGTTTGAAGGATGAGCCAGGGGCGGGCGAACAAAATGAAGAACCTCCACAGCAAGAAACCGAAGTCTCAACGACTGATGATCAAGTAAGTATTGAGCCTAACCCTGATGCCTAAATTTCAATTGGTACTCAACTCTGCGATGAGAAACAAATAGAAGTCGGGCCTTCATGACACAGGGAGGAAGTTTAAGAACCTAGTATTGAACAAATATATACCATCGAGAGTCTGGGGAATACACTCACTTCGGGGGATCAACAAATTCCTAAGCTTGTGGATGAAGTAGCTGACATACATGGCATCGATTATGATTGAAAAAGGAAATCCATCGTCTAGAGAACCACCAAGAAGAGGAGGATCACTCTAGATCACTCCATCCTCATCACCATGGAGGAAAAACTGATCAACACAGAGCATGCTAAGAAATCCGAGCTCATCGATGTAGGTATGGCAATCATAGATGCCACCCTAGATAGAGCTAAAAGAGATGAAGAGGAGTTGGCTATTGCTCTAAAGGTATTGGAACATTTGCACCACTTGGCGAAATACTACCAGGACACCACACAGGTCGCGGTGTACCTAAGGAGAGAATTCAAGGAAGCCTAAATCAAGTTTATAGATGAACAACACCTATTCACTGCAAGGATATCCGAGCTTCAGGAAGACACCCTTAGGGCACTTGTGATGTACAAATATATGGAGAGGTGGTACGAGAAAGCGCAACAAGGTGTGGAAAGAATTGAATATATCAACTCAGTGAAAAAGGGCCTAGATGCCGAAGAGCATGGCATCCGGGTGCTAATGGAAAGAAGTGTCAACCACATAAGGAAATTGACCAAGTATTGGGTTAAAATGTCCCAGGAACCCCACCGAGAAATTAAAGATAAATGGGCCAAGTGCGAAAATAGTTGGATTAAGACAAATTGGGTAATGAAAGACATTGGACTCCCCGAGTTTGGCACACTCGATGACTTTGTCGACTTGCGTGATATAGTCAAGTCGCACGCCGAGCAAGACTCATCATGGGCCAAAGAAATATCAAAGGTGATAGACATCGCACCAGGACAGGTGCGACAATATATGGAGCACCTTATCAAAGCTAGGGCTATGTTGCAATAGTTAAGTACCAGTATAGTCATGTATCAGGAACAAGAACTGGAGATAAGAGAGGTTTACTCGACCCCAATGGAACAACATAGATTCTCATATGCCAACACATGTGAGGATCTATTCATCAAGTGGTCGGAGTACGAGAAGAGTCACCCACTTAAGTGATATCTTGAGATGACTCTTAGAAAAACTGATTGAAGAAAGTGCCATGTGGTGAGTTTGTTTTACTTATTTTCAATTCAATAGTTATTTTTATTTAATAGTATGTTATAAATAGGGGGATCGTCCTATTAACAAAGTTTGATGGTTTTTGTAAAGACCCTCATTTTTGGTTTTGTTAAGAACTATTTTAGAGATGTCTTTAATTAAGAAGTCCTTTTGGGACTAGAGACAAGTTTGTGTTTTCATCAAATGCGTGTATGATTGGATGTCGAGAAGAATTATTTCTTATTTTGTCTCATGAATGGATGTTGTAACGAGTAAGATCTACTAAATCTGTTGATAGGTTATCCGATTCAATGTTTTACAGTTCTTGTCTTAATGATGAAAATAAATTGGTGTGTGTTATTATGGGATTGATGATCAGAGTTGAGTGAATTATTTTACTTGCCATAGTTTATTTCATACATGTTTTATTCTGATAAATTGTATCTTAGAAAGTAATCGAGATACTCGCACATTTAACGTATTAGTACTAGGCCTGCGGTAAATGGTCACTATCTGCATGCTAGAGTGAAAGGGTTATCCCAAGCCCGACCTCTTCTCCAGTAGTTAAGCTTTTTCCCACTTTGTCACTTAGTTAGTTTATATCGTCTTCATCTTATATCAATCCTACCTAAGAAAAATTACAAAAAGAGAATGTCCAAATTGAAGGAGAGAGCCTTCACAAGAAAATGTAAATCCCATCGATTATTTTGGCCACATCGGAAGTTCTGTAGAACCATTCCACTATTAAACGTTGCAGAGTCTAATTGGGCCTCGGTGACAGGTTTGGTTCCTACTGTTGAGTTTAAGGGATTTAGTATCCCTCAACAGAATTGGCACTAGAAGGAGGGCCTGAATAATGAATGGATGAATATATATTTTTCATAATATTCTAGACAACCCGTAGATTCAAAACAACCCACATGCATGGCTAGTCATTCCCAAGACAACCCACACACATTAAGTACTCCCAAAAATGTTGATTAAGGTTGGTTGTCATTGATGTCAACCCTTGAAGAAAGCCTCATAGCACAAAGGTTTGGGTAATGGACCCAATATTTTTTTATGTAAATATGACTTATTATTGTTTTTTCATGGTTTATAAGAAGTAAATATGGATGAAATCCAAAGTGGTTCCCTTATGGTGAAAGCCCTCACAAAAAGATGCCTTGCAGAGTAAGAGAACCCATGCTTAATTGTGGAATAATGAGATTAAGGACAATCAATTTGTTAGGGAAACTATCCTAGATGGATAGTGTTTTTCATTCAATTTCCGGTGGTATGTGGAACGTTACATAACTCTTCACGTTTAGAGACTTATGGCTATGAGAAGTTGGAGACCCCAAGTTTGGGTAATGGACCCAAGTTTGTTTTATGGGTAATGATATGAGTTATGATATATTTTCAGATAATAATATTCTATATGGATAGTACATGTCATGCAATTTCTGGTGGTATGTGGAATGTCACATAACTCCTCACGGTTTGAGAGTTATGGCCTTACGAAGTTGGAGGACCCTCATATGTCATCTAGAAGCCCCAAAAGGTCAAAGTAGTCAACGTGGTTTAAGAGATTTTAAAAGGTCAATAATAAAGTGAAGTAATGAGTGTATTATAATTCAAAGTGAATAAAAAATAAATTATTTCAATAATAAATTTAATGGAGAAATTAGAAGTGGGTTAACCCTAAAATAAGGAAAGTGGGGCCAAGTGACCTAGAAGATGTTTTTAAGGAAGCTACTTGGAGAGTATAAATAAGAGGCGAGGCTCTCTCATTTTAATCACACTTGAGAATATTGAATACCTATAGTCATATTAGGTAACCAAAGGATATCTATGCTGAAATTCTGAGGAAAGTGAAGAAAAGAAGGCCGAAATGCAAGGAAGGATAAATTCTTTTGATGGTGCTTTCTAAGGTATGTTATTTACAGGTCATCTCACCATTTTTGCTATAAAAAATTTTCTATAATGCTTCAGATCGTGAAATTTCTATACCACTAAGAAAACATATCCAAGTATCTATAGTAAACAATTCATCTTGTGGTTTGTTTTATTTTGGGAGTTACACTCCGTTGAAAATAGGGTTTGTGGCTAGTCCTGAAACTAGTCAAAAACAGGTGTTTAGGGTAAAAATGTCATAACTTCTTCATAATAGATCCAAATGTAGTGAGAAAAAATGTGTTGGTTATTTTATAGTCTTTAGTATGATGTGTTACATTTTTAGATCATTTCAACAAATATTCCATGCGGGGCACTCTCTACAAGGTCGCTCTCTAGAATAAGCCAGAATTCGGCAAGGTATGCCTTTTTTTCTATAACTCTTTTTCTGAGAGGTTCCAAGTAGTGAAACTTGGAGGAATTATATAAAAAAAATTGAATAACATTGTGTATTAGTTTCATATATTTATACATTACAGGTTCAAAGTTATGATTACTTCAAGTTAGTGTTGTTGACTAATCCAAAACTAGGCATGTGAGACTAAAGCAAAGTTTGATGAAAGTGTTAGTCTCTTGTTGTTAAAGTTAAGGAAGGTTTGCATGAATGTGATCATATACACCAGGTCTATTACAGAGATACAAATCATATTTGGATGATGAAATTGATGAGGGATTTTGGTTGAGGTACATGTTGAGTACATGGTTGAGACAAGTAGTTGATGAGTTGGCACATACATGAGGTGTATATTTGATGATGTTGGTACATATTGATGAGTCATAGCTGATGAGTAGTTGACACATGATTGGTACATAGTTGGTACATGGTTGGATGCACTTTTTTATGGTAGAGGTTTATTACAGATTGTTTGGTACAGGTTGGTGCATGGTTGATGCACTTGTTTATGGTATAGGTTGATTACAGGTTGAGGTACAGGTTTATGCATGGTTGATGCATGGTTTAAATTTATTGGTACAGGTTTACAGTTGTATATCTCACAGTGATAGTGTGAGAGTGGTTCCATGATTCTACTTCTACTTCAGGGCGGTTGGATAGGTCAAGGACAAGTGGTTGTAGCCACCTTTCGGTTGTAGCCAAAGAACCTAGGGGGTTGTAGCCACCTTTTGGTTGTAGCCAAAGAATTTGGGAGTTGGAGCTTCCTTCAGGTTGTAGCCTGAGAAACTAGGGGGTTGGATCCTCCTTCCAGTTGTAGCTAGAAAAAAAAGGAAGGTGGTTCTTCCAATGAATGTAATTCTTCAAGACATATAAGAAAAAGCATTTCGTGGTTTTCTCCCAATTTGGGTTTCCACGTAAAACACCGGTGTATTCTGTATGTGTATGACTGTTCATTTGTTCATTTCTTATTTACTCTGCATTTATTGGATGATAATGGTTCATTGATATAACAATTGGATTATATGGTTAAAAAGGATTAAATTTCTCTATTACTGATTCTCACCCCCCCCCCTTCAGTAATCCAACAATTTGTATCAGAGCTGGTTCCTTAAGGAAAAAGTTTAACCACTGGAAGGAGATCATGGATTATTATGAGAATGGAGTACTAATGTTTAATGGTCATAATGGTTTTAAGTATGAGATGTGGAGCATAAGGCCAAAAGTATTTTTACAGGCACAGGGACATTATATTTGGCTATCAGTTGTTACGGGATATGGTAGTTCAAAAAGGGCAAAGACTGCAGCCAAGAAGGAATTGAGGAAAAATAACAAAATAGCAATGGAATTCATCTGGGAAGGATTACCTAATCCGGTAAGAGAAAAGGTTGGTAAATGTTCATCAACAAAAGAACTTTGGGATAAGTTACATGACATATATTCTTCACCCATCACAAATTCAAAAAATGTCAAAGAAGATGCAGATACGAATCAAGAAGAATTATGTTCACCATGTCAAGAAGATTCATAAGATGAAGAGTACATAATCATCAGAGGTATGTTGTTTTGTGTTAATTGTGAAAAATGTGGACATCTTGAAATAGAATGCCATGAAGGAAATGAGACAGGAAAAATAATTGTAAAGGAAGACAATTATGAAGAAGAATTGATTAGTGCTTTAGATGAACTAAGAGAAGAAAAAAATTCACTCAAGAAAGAATTGATGAAACAAAAGGAAAGTGTTCACATTTTTTAAGAAGCCCAACAGGTCATTGCAAACTTAATAACTCAGCTAGAAGAAGCCAGAAAGATCGAAGAAAATCTTGAATATAAAAAGAAGTGTTTGGAAACCAACATAGCAACACAAAAGGAAGAAGCAGAAATGAGAGAGAATATATTGACAAATCATATTCAGGAAAGAACTAATGATCTAAACCAGCTTGAGGCAGAGTTTGGTCAAGAAGAGAAAGGACTTGAAGAATAAATAATCACATTAAAAATTCAGCTTGAAGAAGCAAAAAGAACATAAGAAGTCATGAAGTCTCAGATAATGAAGAAAGAAGAAGTGGTTGAGAAGCTTGAATAAGAAGTTGTCACATTGAGAAGTAAAATCATCAAGATCAACGTAAATGTTGAAGTGACAAAAACAACCACATCAGTTATAGAGAATGAAGAGAAGCACTCTAGGTTGCTAGAAAAGAAGAATGAAGAAAACAGAAAGAGTTATGCAGAAGTAATCAAAGGAAGGAATCATGGTCAACCAGAATCTAAGAAAACTATTAAAGATACATCTTCAAGGGGACCATCCATGTTCAAGCCACAAAGAAGCTTCAATCACGATCATGATCAGTCAAGAAAAAAATTCAAAAGGACTAGGCCACAAAGAATATCATTCACTCCCAGGTATTCAAATTTATTTTATGGTCATTGTTTTTATTGTACTAACTTTGGACATAAGGTTGCAGATTGCAGGGATTATAAAATAAATGTTCAAGCAAGAAGTGCCTATGTGGTCACACATAACATTGAGTGTTACAAATGTCATAACTATGGACACATAGCCAGTGATTGTAGAAGAATGATCGATACTTCCATGAAAGAGAATGCTAATATCAAATATGAGAAAGTATGGATAAAAAAACAAGAAGAACATGTGAACAAAGACCAGGTACTAGAGATCGCAAGATTGGAAATAAAACGAGATGATGAAAATTATATAGAGAAAAAGAAAGATGTCAGATACAGAAAGGTTTAGAAAATAACTGAAAGAAAGGAAGGGCAAGTAAATAAGAAATAGGTTCAAGAGATTGTACTTTCAAGCATTGTAGTGAAAGATGAATCCACGGATAGAAAGAAGGAAGTCAGAGCTCAAAGAGATAATGAATCTACCCATGAAGATGACGATGAATATACCAATGAAGATGATGATGAATACACATCAGAGCAGGAATTGTTCCAAGCCATCCGGCTTAGAGACTCCCAAGTAATATGAATATTAGATAGGGGGAGTCAATGCGATAGCTGTGACAGACCAAAGAACCATCCTTCAAGAAGCTTGCAAAGTTTGAGAAGACATATTCAGAGCAATCAGTTAGTAGAAGTACAGTTTGATAGTATAATGATAAATGGGTTAGCATTATGGACAGGTGTGCAAGTAGAGTCTTTGACAGTATGGACAGAGATGGATTCGTAATAACACTTAGCAAGTTTGTATAGATATATGATAGTGAACGAGAGCATGGATTCATAGATTGGTTCAAAGAGTGGTTCAAAGGCAAAGGAACATTATCGTAATGGATGATAATTCCACAGGAAATGGCTCAAACAATGCTAATGGATTACAAATTGTCAAATATTTTTTGGACATAGGTAGTGCATACATCAATTCACATTCAAAACAGAGTAATGCTCAGAAACAACACTGACAAAAATCCCTACGAGCTATGGAAAGGAAGACTAGCAAATGTGATGCACTTTAGAGTTTTTGGAAGAAAATGCTACATCAAAAGAGAAGATGGAAGAATGGGAAAGTTTGACTCTCGTGTGGGAAAAGAAGTACTTGTTGGTTACTCAAGTACAAGGAAATCATACAAGTGTTACAATCTAATATTGAACAAAGTTGTGGAAAGCATCAACGTAACAATTGATGAAACAGACAGACCAGGATCAAAGGAAGAAGAAAACAAATCAATGGAACAACTTTTCGAAGAACAAGATGAAAAAGAAGTAGAAGATGAATATGAAGATGAAGAGAAACTAATAGAAGAAGAAGATCAAGTTTAGCAAGTATCTCCAAAGACACCTAGCAAATGAGTATAGAAGAATCATTCTTCAGATCAGATTATTAGAAACAAAGATGAAGGAGTTGAGACTAGAAGAAAAATCCGTTCACCAGAACAAACACACCTATCACTCTTATCTACAATTGAACCAAACTATTTTGAAGAAGCCATCGAGGATAAATGACACTTGGGAATTGGTTCCAAAACCAAAAAATAAGAATGTGATCGGCACAAAATGGGTTTTCAAGAATAAATTGAATGAATATGGACAGGTTAAAAGGAACAAAGCTATATTGGTATGTAAAGGATATGCTCAGATTGAAGGAATCGACTTTGAAGAGACATTTTCCCCAGTTGCCAGATTGGAAGCAATCTATTTTCTTTTAGCTTATGCATGCTCCAAAAATGTTAAAGTATATCAAATGGACGTAAAATCATCTTTTTTGAATGGGGAACTTAAAGAAGAAGTCTACATTGAACAACCAAAAGGATTTTAGTTGTCGGAGAGCACAAATTATGTGTGTAAATTAAAGAAGGTCTTGTATGGTCTAAAACAGGCTCCTATAGCATGTAACTCCAGACTGGATAAGTATCTGCAGCAAGAAAGGTTCATAAAAGGAAGTGTAGACAACAACCTCTACATCAAAGTAAGTCAAGGTAATATTTTATTAATTGAAGTTTATGTTGATGATATTATTTTTGTTAGTGATGATGACAGGTTAAGCCAGAAATTTGCAAAAGATATGCAGAAAGAATTTGAAATGTCGCTACTTGAAGAACTATCCTTCTTTCTGGGACTTCAGATACATCAAAGAAACCAAGGAATTTTTATTTCTCAAACCAAGTATATCAGAGAAATGCTAAATAGGTTTGGAATGGAAGACTACAAACCAGTTGTCACTCCCATGCAAACCAGTTGCAAGTTGAGCAAAGATGATGATTCAAAGTCTACAAATCAAAGGAAATATAGGTCAATGATTGGCAGCCAATTGTATGTGATAGCATCCAGATCAGATGTGATGCAAATAGTTGGACATGTGGCACGATTTCAAGAAGAACCACAGGAATCACATGTATTAGCAGTGAAGAGGGTTTTCAAATATCTCAAAGGAACATAAGAGTTTGGGGTATGGTATCCAAAAGGAAAGGATCTATCACTAATTTCCTACATAGACGTAGATTGGGCAGGTTGTATTGATGACCGATGAAGCACCAGTGGAGCAGCGTTCTACTTGGGTGAGTGTTTAGTATCATGGTTGAGCAAGAAACAGACATTGGCATCTTTATCTACAGCCAAGACAGAGTATATTGCAGCAACAACATGTTGTACACAGGTTCTTTGGATGAAACAAACTTTGACAGATATACAGGTTGAGTATGATGAACCCATTCTAATATATTTTGATAATACAAGCACCATCAGTATCTCAAAAAACTCAGTGATGCACTCCAAGACGAAGCACATTCCAATCAAGTATCACTTTCTACGGGAACAGGTTGCAAAAAAGAACATCAGAGTTGAGTATGTGGGAACAAAAGAACAAGTGGCGGACATCTTTACAAAACCACTTCAACGGGAAGCCTTTGAATATCTTTGCCAAAGACTTGAAGTTATTTCTACTCCAAAATGAATGCTTTTTGAATCCTTTTTGAATGATTTTTGAATTCTTATATTATATGTCTTATATGTACACGAGGAAGCGGCATAAGAGGACAGTTCATTCAGGGGGGGAAACCTCGAATGGAAAGATACCGTTGCCATTGATGACAAAGGGGGAGAGATTTATCAGATGTAGAGGACAAAGGCATGGTTCCCGGGGGAGCAGATTTATCATATGCAGAGGACAAAGGCATGGTTTCAGGGGGAGCATGAGTGATATGATTTCAGTATCGCATCAGAGTGTTGCCATCAATGCCAAAGGGGGATATTGTTGATTAAGGTTCGTTGTCATTGATGTCAACCCTTGAAGAAAGCCCCGTAGAAAAACGGTTTGGGTAATGGACCCAATATTGTTTGATTTAAATATGACTCATTATTGTTTTTTCATGGTTGATAAGAAGTAAATATGGATGAACTCCAAAGTGGTCCTCTTATGGTGAAATCCCTCACGGGAAGACGCCTTGTGGAGTAATAGAACCCATGCTTAATTGTGGAATAATGAGATGAAGGAGAGTGAATTTGTCAGGGTAACTATCCTAGATGGATATTGCTTGTCATTCCATTTCTGGTGGTAATGTGGAACATCACATAACTCTTCACGGTTAGAGAGTTATGGCCATGAGAAGTTGGAGACCCCAGGTTTGGGTAATGGACCCAAGTTTGTTTGATGGGTAACGGTATGAGTTATGATATATTTTCAGATAATACTATTCTATATCGATAGTACATTTCATGCAATTTCTGCTGGTATGTGGAACATCACATAACTCCTCACGATTTGAGAGTTATGGTCTTACGAAGTTGGAGGACCCTCATATGTCATCTAGAAGCCCCAAAAGGTCAAAGTAGTCAACGTGGTTTAAGATATTTTAAAAGGTAAATAATAAAGTGAAGTAATGAGTGTATTATAATTCAAATTGAATACAAAATAAATTATTTCAATAATAAATTTAATGGAGAAATTAGAAGTGGGTTAACCCTAAAATAAGGAAAGTCGGGCCAAGTGACCTAGAAGATGTTTTTAAGGAAGCTACTTGGAGAGTATAAATAAGAGGCAAGGCTCTCTCATTTTAATCACACTTGATCATATTGAATACGTATAGGTGTCTGAGGTAACCAAAGGATATATAATCCTAAATTATGAGGAAAGTGAAGAAAAGAAGGCCGAAATGCAAGGAAGGATAAATTCTTTTGATGGTGCTTTCTAAGGTATGTTATTTACAGGTCATCTCACCATTTTCGCTATAAATTTTTTTCCATAATGATTCAGATCGTGAAATTTCTATTTTATTGAGAAAACATATCCAAGTATCTGTGGTAAAAAATTCATCTTGTGGGTCGTTTTATTTTTGGATTTACACTCCGTTGAAAATAGGGTTTGTGGCTAGTCCCGAAACTAGTCAAAAACAGGTGTTCAGGATAAAAGCATCATAACTTCTTCATAAAAGATAGAAATTAAATGAGACCAAATTTTTTGGTTAGGGTACATTCTGTAGTATTCTTTGTAATATTTTTATATCATTTCAACAAATATTCCATGCAGGGCATGCTCTACAAGGTCGCTCTCTAGAATAAGCCAGAATTCAACAAGGTATGCCATTTTTTCTATAACTCCTTTCTTGAGAGGTTCCAAGTAGTGACACTTGGAGGAATTGCATAAAACACATTGAATAAATTTTTTTATCAGTTTCAGATCTTTATACATTACAGGTGCAAAGTTATGATTACTTCAAGTTAGGGTTGTTGACTAATCCAAAACTAGGCATGTGAGACTAAAGAAAAGTTTGATGAAAGTGCTAGTATCTTGTTGTTAAAGTTAAGGAAGGTTTGCAGGAATGTGATCATATACACCAGGTATATTACAGAGCTACAAATCATATTTGTATGATGAAATTGATGAGGGCTTTTGGTTGAGGTACCTGTTGAGTACATGGTTGAGACAAGTAGTTGATGAGTTGGCACATACATGAGGTGTATAGTTGATGATGTTGGTACATATTGATGAGTCATAGTTGATGAGTATTTGACACATGATTGGTACATAATTGGTACATGGTTGTATGCACTTGTTTATGGTACATGTTTATTACAGGTTATTTGGTACAGGTTGGTGCATGGTTTATGCACTTGTTTATGGTACAGGTTGAGGTACAAGTTGATGCATGGTTGATGCATGGTTCAGATTTATTGGTACAGGTTTATAGCGGTATATCTCAGAGTGATAGTGTGACAGTAGTTCCATCATTCTACTTCTACTTCAGGGCGGTTGGACAGGGGGACAAGTGGTTGTAGCCACCTTCCAGTTGTAGCCGGAGAACCTAGGGGGTTGTAGCCTCCTTCTGGTTGTAGCCAGAGAATTGGGGAGTTGGAGATTCCTTTAGGTTGTAGCCTGAGAAACTAGGGGGTTGGAGCCTCCTTCCAATTGCAGATGGAAAATAGAGGAAGTTGGTGCTTGCAATGAATGTAACTCTTCAAGACATATAACAAAAATCATTCTGTGGTTTTCTCCCGATTTGGGTTTCCACGTAAAACAATGGTGTACTAGGTATGTGTATGATTGTTCATTTGTTCATTTCTTATTTACTCTCCAGTTATTGGATGATAATGCTTCATTGATACAACACTTGGATTATATGGTTAAAAATGATTAAATTGCTCTATTATTGATTCACCCCCCCTCTCAGTAATCCAACAGAAATGAGTAACTCACGCCATCACAAGGAAGAACAACTATTCCCTGACATACCTTACACTATTCCTCACAAGGAATTGAATCAATTTAGAAGAATCACAAGAGCATACACTTAATAGATCAGTGTGCTTCCCTTAGCTCCATTACTTCCTCGAAGAAAACAAATAAGAAGGCTAGTGGTGGAATCCTGAGACCATGTTTTCATGCAGATAGTAGAATACCTAATAGATTTCTCCCTCACTGAAATCAAACATCCTCTTAATCTAATCCCCAAAACATCGGTCGATAACTTCTCCAAGCCCGACAAGTTTTCGGAAGAAGAAGGGTTTAACTAAAGATCTAAATACATGGAAGATAACCATAACCACGATGAAGAAAAGGAAACCCACCTCAAAATAATCAACCTTGTTTGGCCAAAAATGCTCTGTCCATTGCAGGAAGAGTACATAACCTTCCCCGACACCTAGAGAAATTACTTCCTAAATTTGACCCTGAAACCTCAGGATTTCCCAAAGACCATATAAAGAAATTCATATTAGCCATCAGATTTATAAATGTCCAACATAAAGACGTGGTTTTTCGGCTATTCCCCTACACTTTCGAGAATTCATCCTCCACGTGGTATTTTAACTTACCCGTAGGATCCATAACTAGTTGGACGAAGCTTCAAAAGGACTTTCTACATAAATTTGCAGAAGAAGCTACTACAGGAGCTTTGATGAATGAGTTGTTCGCCACCACCATGAGTTCGAAGGATAGAGTCACAGAATTTAATCTAAGATTCACCACCATATTAAACAAATTCCAGCCCGAGGCTAAACCTACTCAGAAGTTGCAGATCGAAGTGTATGATAATGCTCACCCAACTTCTATTTCCATGTTTGTGAAGAGGCCTGCCAAACCAACCCTAGATGAGAATTTTGAAGTTCATATTTTTTCAGATTTGTTCAGATGAGTTCATATTTGCTCTTTAGTTAGTTTTTCTTGCACAAGATCATGATGAATCTTGAAGGTTCTATGAACCCACCTAAGTATTCTCCTTTCCCTTCCTTATCCTTTTTTCTTAGCTGCGCTTCGGGTGAGACATCTTCTCTTCGGAGGAGATGAAAATGCTAGCGCTCTAGACTACTCAGTACCTTTTTTTGGTAACCTGAGAAGGACCCTGGTTTGATCAATATCGTGCCAACAAGATTCTGAAATTATATGCATACTTGGAATAAAAAATGGCTAAGTTCTGTAAAACATTAAGAAATAACAACTAGATGAGGTGAACATTTTAATGTTTTCATATGCAAAAAACAAGTACTACATGTCCCTGCTACCTTCTACTTGATATATGAATGTGCATAAAAGTGCTTTGGATATCAAGGATTCTCCTTGCATGATTATCCTGTTGAACAATATACTTGTTAGCACGTTGATATCTTGATCGATACAACATCAATAAAAATAGGTTATTATGATTCAATTATAATATGCAGTCAATATTCCATACCTGAAGATGGATTTGTCATTGCTAGCAGCTGAGATCTCACGGTGAAGTCCTCACAGTTGTTATTAGTGTCCAATGATGATGAAGGAACTTTCCAAAATGCAGATCCTTACAAATTCTCAGACGTTCTGTAATATAAAAAAAAACTCCCTACTCTATGGTGCAACAAGAATATTACGAAGTTCCATTTTTGGAATATGTTGGATTTCGGTCTAAAAATAAATTTGTATTTGTGCCTAGAACTAGATATTTAATGAATGACCATTCAAAAAGAGTTAGAAGGGTTGGGACTGCTTATTATTTTCCCTCTTTGTCCCTGAAACCTAACGTCATTCACTCACTCTTCTGGGTCGTTGTTGCTCCATTGCTTTCCATTGTGTAAATTCGCTTGGGAATATTTTCCCCCTACATTGTGTAAAGTCGCTTGCGAATTTTTTGTCGAAAAAATACTTGTAAAGTCCCTGACCACCCATGGTCGGGCCACGCTACACAAGAGAACTCTTTTGTTCTCTTAGTGGAACATACCGTAACATACTCAACATCCAATTGAGCTATGCCACATACATTTTTCCAAACTGCATGCAATTAAAATATATATACACACGGAACTCTTGCGGAAACATATGCAGAAAATGTAAATAGACAAATACATTATGTAATTGCATGGATTCATACTGAAATAACAATAACATATACATGCAACATATATAGGCAATACCCATAAAAATAAGCACGTAAACAACAATGCAACATGTAAATTTATCACACAATTGACACTTATATTTGTAATAATATCACCAACTACATGCAGACCTTCCACGAAACTCCTAGCCTTAGACCACACTGCTCATCACTCTCAACAGTGGGTCACCCGAGCTAGCACTAAACTCCACCCAGGTAAAGGGGTTCCTAACCAGGCTAATGGATCATGGACAATAGGAAAGACTCTGTCACAGGTTCCTATTCAAACTAACAGCCTACAATCCCTCATTCCCCACATGCTTGTCCCACCCGAGGAAGTGTGCCCCTTCTCTGCTCAACGGTCCTTCGTCTACCCCACTTCCTTTCCAGGCTTCAGCAACAGGCCGAACAGGAAGTCTCAGATCCCTACAACTGTAGTTTAGCACCTTTAGGAAATCAATTCCCAACAATTCTCTCACCCAGAGAGAAATTGTTCACGGGCCTAACAATCAGCCTCTTCAATATCCCATGGGCCTGACAACCTTCTTCTTTAGTCCAACTCCAAAGCTAACCAGCTACACAAACATATATGGCTATGGATACAGTTCATGTACAGTGAAATGAATGTATGAAGGATAACTGACCACGTGAGTGAAATGGTCATGGATTCATAGCTAAATGATCGATGGAATGATGGAAAAGATGATCGGAAATGAACTAAGTCCCAACAATATGTATGCATGTCCCCAACTTGAGACTTGTCGTGTTGGGAGTTACTTTGGACCACTTGTCCCCAACTTTAGAACTTAGGATAAAATTGTAACACACCCACCATGGGGCTAGAGAATGTTTCGGCTTTCTTTCCTTTTCTCTAAGGAACGAAATTTTCTGAATCCCTACGAGGCCTGATATAGACCCTGCCATCCCTTATCCGTACTCATATGATCGGCGGCTAGGACCGCAGGCCTTATCGAAAAGGTGCTCATCGTCTTTCGCGATTCGGGAAATCACGATACATGTATTTCCTTTTCTCTCTTGTCTTTCGAAGGGCCGAAACCTGACACGATTTTAACCGCTTACCGAGATTCACAACAACTCGGATTAAGCCCTGGTACTCTACCCTTCAGGATTTCGCATACCAGAAATTCAGGATATGCGACGACAGGAGGTTTCGAGCTTAGGTAT
>ML790149.1:73168-116443 GCA_009831015.1 Picea engelmannii | reverse complement strand
ATACAAATCAAGAAGAATTATGTTCACCATGTCAAGAAGATTCATAAGATGAAGAGTACATAATCACCAGAGGTATGTTGTTTTGTGTTAATTGTGAAAAATGTGGACATCTTGAAATAGAATGCCATGAAGGAAATGAGACAAAAAAAATAATTGAAAAGGAAGACAATTATGAAGAAGAATTGATTATTGCTTTAGATGAAATAAGAGAAGAAAACAATTCACTCAAGAAAGAATTGATGAAACAAAAGGAAAGTGTTCACATTTTTGAAGAAGCCCAACAAGTCATCGCGAACTTAATAACTCAACTAGAAGAAGCCAGAAAGATCGAAGAAAATCTTGAATATCAAAAGCAGTGTTTGGAAACCAACATAACAACACAAAAGGAAGAAGCAGAAATGAGAGAGAAGATATTGACAAATCATCTTAAGAAAAGAACTAATGATCTAAACCAGCTTGAGGCAGAGTTTGGTCAACAAGAGAAAGGACTTGAAGAATAAATAATCACATTAAAAATTCAGCTTGAAGAAGCAAAAAGAACATAAGAAGTCATGAAGTCTCAGATAATGAAGAAAGAAGAAGAGGTTGAGAAGCTTGAATAAGAAGTTGTCACATTGAGAAGCAAAATCGTCAAGCTCAATGAAAACGTTGAAGTGACAGAAACATCCACATCAGTTATAGAGAATGAACAGAAGCACTCTAGGTTGCTATAAAAGAAGAATGAAGAAAACAGAAAGAGTTATGCAGATTTAATCAAAGGAAGAAATCATGGTCAACCCAAATCTAAGAAAACTATTAAAGATACATCTTCAAGGGGACCATCCATGTTCAAGCCAAAAAGAAGCTTCAATCATGATCATGATCAGTAAAGAAAAAAATTCAGAAGGAGTAGGCCACAAAGAATACCATTCACTCCCAGGTATGCAAATTTATTTTATGGTCATTGTTTTTATTGTACTAACTTTGGACATAAGGTTGCAGATTGCAGGGATTATAAAAGAATTTTTCAAGCAAGAAGTGCCTATGTGGTCACACGTAACATTGAGTGTTACAAATGTCATAACTATGGACACATAGCCATTGATTGTAGAATAATGATGGATACTTCCATGAAAGAGAATACTGATATCAGATATGAGAAAGTATGGATAAGAAAACAAGAAGAACATGTGAAAAAAGACCAGGTACTAGATATCGCAAGATTTGAAATAAAATGAGATGATGACAATTATACAGAGAAAAAGAAAGATGTCAGATATAGAAAGGTTTGGAAAATAACTAAAAGAAAGGAAGGGAAAGTAAATAAGAAATAGGTTCAAGAGATTGTACTTTCAGGCATTATAGTGAAAGATGAATCCACAGATAGAAAGAAGGAAGTCAGAGTTCAGAGAGATAATGAATCTACCCATGAATATGATGATGAATCTACCAATGAAGATGATGATGAATACACATCAGAGCAAGAATTGTTCTGAGACATTTGTCTTAGAGACTCCCAAGTAATATGAATATTAGATAGGGGGAGTCTATGCGATAGCTATGACAGACCAAAAAACCATCCTTCAAGCAGCTTGCAGAGTTTGAGAAGACATATTCAGAGCAATTAGTTAGCAGAAGTATAATTTGATAGTATAATGATAAATGGGTTAGCATTATGGACAGTTGCGCAAGTAGAGTCTTGGACAGTATGGACAGAGATGGATTCATAAGAACACTTAGCAGGTTTGGATAGATATATTATAGTGGACGAGAGCATGGATTCATAGATTGGTTCAAAGAGTGGTTCAAAGACAAAGGAACATTATCGTAATGGATGATAATTACACAGGAAATGGCTCAAACAATGCTAATGAATTACAAATTGACAAATATTTTTTGGACACAGGTAGTGTATACATCAATTCACATTCCAAACAGAGTAATGCTCAGAAACAACACTAACAAAACTCTCTACGAGCTATGGAAAGGAAGACCAACAAATGTGAAGCACTTTAGAGTTTTTGGAAACAAATGCTACTTCAAAAAAGAAGATGGAAGAATGGGAAAGTTTGACTCTCATGTGGACAAAGGAGTACTTGTTGGTTACTCAAGTACAAGGAAAGCATACAAGTGTTACAATCTAATATTGAAAAAAGTTGTGGAAAGAATCAATGTAACAATTGATGAAACAAGCAGACCAAGATCAAAGGAAGAAGAAAACAAATTAATGGAACAACTTTTCAAAGAAGAAGATGAAAAAGAAGTAGAAGCGGAAGATGAAGATGAAGAGAATCTGACAGAAGAAGAAGAGAAATTTTAGCAAGTATCTCCAAAGACACCTAGCAAACGAGTATAAAAGAATCATTATTCAGATCAGATTATTAGAAACAAAGATACAGGAGTTGAGACTAGAAGAAAAATCCATTCACCAGAACAAACACACCTAGCACTCTTATCTACAATTGAACCAAACTATTTTGAAGAAGCTAGCAAGGATGAATTTTGGAATAAGGACATGGATGAACAATTGGATCAAATAGAGAAAAATGACACTTGGGAATTGGTTCCAAGACCAAAAAATAAGAATGTGATCGGCAAAAAATGGGTTTTCAGGAATAAATTGAATGAATATGGACAGGTTACAAGGAACAAAGCTATATCTGTATGTAAAGGATATGCTCAGATTGAAGGAATCGTCTTTGAAGAGACATTTGCCCCAGTTGCCAGAATGGAAGAAATCCGTTTGCTTTTAGCTTATCCATGCTCCAAAAATGTTAAAGTATATCAGATGGACGTAAAATCATCTTTTTTGAATAGGGAACTTGAAGAAGAAGTCTACATTAAACAACTAGAAGGATTTCAATTTTCAGAGAGCACAAATTATGTGTGTAAATTAAAGAAGGTCTTGTATGGTCTAAAACAAGCTCCTAGAGCATGGAACTCCAGACTGGATAAGTATCTACACCAAGGAAGGTTCAGAAAAGGAAGTGTAGACAACAAACTCTACATCAAAGTAAGTCAAGGTAATATTTATTTAATTGAAGTTTATGTTGATGATATTATTTTTGGTAGTGATGATGACAGGTTAAGCCAGAAATTTGCAAAAGATATGCAGAAGGAATTTGAAATATCGCTACTTGGAGAACTATCCTTCTTTCTAGGACTTCAGATACATCAAAGAAACCAAGGAATTTTTATTTCTCAAACCAAGTATATCAGAGAAATGCTAAATAGGTTCTGAACGGAAGATTGCAAACCAGTTGTCACTCCCATGCAAACTAGTTGCAAGTTGAGCAAAGATGATGATTCAAAGTCTACAGATCAAAGGAAATATAGGTCAATGATTGGTAGCCAATTGTATGTGAAAGCATCCAGATCAGATGTGATGCAAGTAGTTGGACATGTGGCACAATTTCAAGAAGCACCAAAGGAATCACATGTATTAGCAGTGAAGAGGATTTTTAGATATCTCAAAGGAACATAAGAGTTTGGGGTATGGTATCCAAAAGGAAAGGATCTATCACTAAGTTCCTACACAAACGTAGATTGGGCAGGTTGTATTGATGAATGACGAAGCACCAGTGGAGAAAAGTTCTACTTGGATGAGTGTTTAGTATCACGGTTGAGCAAGAAACAATTATCGGTATCTCTATCTGCAACCTAGGCAGAGTATATTATAGCAGCAACATGTTGTACACAGGTTCTTTGGATGAAACAAACTTTGACATATATACCGGTTGAGTATGATGAGCCCATTCCCATATATTGTGATAATAAAAGTGCCATCAGTATCTCAAAAAACTCGGTGATTCACTCCAAGATGAAGCACATTCCAATCAAGTATCACTTTCGACGGGAACAGGTTGCAGAAAATAACATCAGAGTTGAGTATGTGGAAACAAAAGTACAAGTGGCGGACATCTTTACAAAACCACTTCCACAGGAAGCCTTTGAATATCTTCGCCAAAGACTTGGAGTTATTTCTACTCCAAAATGAATGTTGTTTTAATCCTTTTTGAATGATTTTTGAATGCTTATCTAATATGTCTTATATCTACATGAGGAAGCACCATAAGAGGACAGTTCAGTCAGAGGGAGCAACCTCAGATGGAAAGATACCTTTTCCATTGATGACAAAGGGGGAGAGATTTATCAGATGCAGAGGACAAAGGCATGGTTCCAAGGGGAGCAGATTTATCAGATGCAGAGGATAGAGGCATGGTTCCAAGGGGAGTATGAGTGATATGATTTCAGTATCGCATCAGACTGTTGCCATCAATGCCAAAGGGGGAGATTGTTGATTAAGGTTCATTGTCATTGATGTCAACCCTTGAAGAAAGCCCCATAGCACAAAGGTTTGGGTAATGGACCCAATATTATTTGATGTAAATATGACTCATTATTGTTTTTTCATGGTTGATAAGAAGTAAATATCGATGAACTCCAAAGTGGTCCTCTTATGGTGAAAGCCCTCACGGGAAGACGCCTTGCGGAGTAAGAAAACCCATGATTAATTGTGGAATAATGAGATGAAGGAGAGTGAATTTTTCAGGGAAACTATCCTAGATGGATATTGCTTGTCATTCCATTTTCGGTGGTATGTGGAACATCACATAAATCTTCACGGTTAGAGAGTTATGGCCACGAGAAGTTGGAGACCCCAGGTTTGGGTAATGGACCCAAGTTTGTTTGATGGGTAATGGTATGAGTTATGATATATTTTCAGATAATACTATTCTATATCGATAGTACATTTCATGCCATTTCTGGTGGTATGTGGAACGTCACATAACTCCTCACGGTTTGAGAGTTATGGTCTTACAAAGTTGGAGGACCCTCATATGTCATCTAGAAGCCCCAAAAGGTCAAAGTAGTCAACGTGGTTTAAGAGATTTTAAAAGGTAAATAATAAAGTGAAGTAATGAGTGTATTATAATTCAAATTGAATACAAAATAAATTATTTGAATAATAAATTTAATGGAGAAATTAGAAGTGGGTTAACCCTAAAACAAGGAAAGTGGGGCCAAGTGACCTAGAAGATGTTTTTAAGGAAGCTACTTGGAGAGTATAAATAAGAGACAAGGCTCTCTCGTTTTAATAACACTTGATCATATTGAATACCTATAGGTGTCTGAGGTAAAAAAAGGATATCTTAGCCTAAATTCTGAGGAAAGTGAAGAAAAGAAGGCCGAAATGCAAGGAAGGATAAATTTTTTTGATGGTGCTTTCTAAGGTATGTTATTTACAGATCATATCACCATTTTCGCTATAACTTTTTTTATATAATGATGAAGATTGTTAAATTTCTATTCCATTGATAAAACATATCCAAGTATTTGTGGTAAAAAATTCATCTTGTGGGTCGTTTTATTTTGGGACTTACACTACGTTGAAAATACCGTTTATGGCTAGTCCTGAAACTAGTCAAAAATAGGTGTTCAGGATAAAAACGTCATAACTTCCTCATAAAAGATACAAATTTAGTGAGACTAAATTTTTTGGTTAGGGTGCAGTCTGTAGTATTCTTTGTAATAGTTTTATATCATTTCAACAAATATTCTGTGTGGGGCACGCTCTACAAGGTCGCTCTCTAGAATAAGACAAAATTCAGCAAGGTATGCCATTTTTGGTATAAATCCTTTCTTGAGAGGTTCCAAGTAATGACACCTGGAGGAATTGCATAAAACACATTGAATAAAATTTTGTATCAGTTTCAGATCTTTATACATTACAGGTTCAAAGTTATGATTACTTCAAGTTAGAGTTGTTGACTAATCCAAAACTAGGCATGTGAGACTAAAGAAAAGTTTGATGAAAGTGCTAGTATCTTGTTTTTAAAGTTAAGGAAGGTTTGCAGGAATGTGATCATATACACAAGATCTATTACAGAGCTACAAATCATATTTGTATGATGAAAATGATGAGGGCTTTTGGTTGAGGTACCTGTTGAGTACATAGTTGAGACAAGTAGTTGATGAGTTGGCACATACATGAGGTGTATAGTTGATGATGGTGGTACATATTGATGAGCCATAGTTGATGAGTAGTTGACACATGATTGGTACATACTTGGTACATGGTTGTATGCACTTGTTTATGGTACAGGTTTATTACAGGTTATTTGGTACAGGTTGGTGCATGGTTGATGTACTTGTTTATGGTACAGGTTGAGGTATAGGTTAATGCATGGTTGATGCATGGTTCAGATTTATTGGTACAGGTTTATAGTAGTATATCTCGGAGTGATAGTGTGACAGTGGTTCCATCATTCTACTTCTACTTCAGGGCAGTTGGATAGGGGGACAGGTGGTTGTAGCCACCTTCCAGTTGTAGCCAGAGAACCTAGGGGGTTTTAGCCAGAGAATTGGGGAGTTGGAGCTTCCTCTAGGTTGTAGCCTGAGAAAATAGGGGGTTGGAGCCTCCTTCGAGTTGCAGCTGGAAAACAGAGGAAGTTGTTGCTTCCAATGAATGTAACTCTTCAAGACATATAAGAAAAATCATTATGTGGTTTTCTCTCGATTTGGGTTTCCATGCAAAACAATGGTGTACTGTGTATGTGTATGATTGTTCATTTGTTCATTGCTTATTTACTCTCCATTTATTGGATGATAATCCTTCATTGATATAACACTTGGATTATATGGTTAAAAAGGATTAAATTGCTCTATTATTGATTCACCCCGACTCTCAGTAATCCAACAGAAACGAGTAACTTACCCCATCACGAAGAAGAACAAATATTCCCTGACATACCTTACGCTCTTCCTCACAAAGAATTGAATCAATTTAGAAGAATCACACGAGCATACGCCTGTCAGATCAGTGCGCTTCCCTTAGCTCCATTACTTACTCGAAGAAAACAAATATGAAGGCTAGTGGTGGAATCCCAAGACCATGTTTTCATGTAAATAGTAGAATACCTAATAGATTTCTCCCTCACTGAATTCGAACATCCTCTTAATCTAATCCCCAAAACACCGGTCGGTAACTTCTCCAAGCCTGACAAGTTTTCGGATGAAGAAGGGTTTAACTAAGGATCTAAAGACTTGGAAGATAACCACAACCACAATGAATAAAGGGGATACCCACCTCAAAATAATCATCCTTGTTTGGCCAGAGATGCTCTGGCCATCGCTGGATGAGTACATAACCTTCCCTAACACCTAGAGAAATTACTTCCTAAATTTGACCCTGAGACCTCAGGATTTCCCAAAGACCATATAAAGAAATTCATATTAGCCATAAGATTTATGAATGTCCAACATAAATACGTGGTTTTTCGGCTATTCCCCTACACTTTCGACAATTCATCCTCCACATGGTATTTTAACTTACCCGTAGGATCCATAACTAGTTGGACGAAGTTTCAAAAGGACTTTCTAGATAAATTTGCAGAAGAAACTACTATAGGAGCTTTGATGACTGAGTTGTTTGCCACCACCATGAGTTCAAAGGATAGAGTCAAAGAATTTAATCAAAGATACACCACCATATTAAACAAATTCCAGCCTAAGGATAAACCTACTCAGAAGTTGCACATCGAAGTGTACGCTAATGCTCACCCAACTTCTATTTCCATGTTTTTGAAGAGGCCTGCCAAACCAACCCTAGATGAGAATTTTGAAGTTCATATTTTTTCAGATTTGTTCAGATGAGTTCATATTTGTTCTTTAGTTAGTTTTTCTTGTGCAACATCATGATGAATCTTGAAGGTTCTGTGAACCCATCAAAGTATTCTCCTTTCCCTTCCCTATCCTTTTTTCTTAGTTGCGCTTCAGATGAGACTTCTTCTCTTCGGAGGAAATGAAAATGCCAGCGCTCTAGACTACTCAGTACCTTTTGTTGGTAACCTGAGAGGGACCCTGGTTGGATCAATATCACGCCAACACGCTTCTGAAATTGTATGCATACTTGGAATAAAAAATGGCTAAGTTCTATAAAACATTAAGAAATAACAACTAGATGAGGTGAACATTTTAATGTTTTCATATACAAAAAACCAGTACTGCCTGTCCCTGCTACCTGCTACTTGATATATGAATGCGCATAAAAGTGATTTGGATATCAAGGATTCTCCCTGCATGATTAGCCTTCCTAAAATATATACTTGTTAGCATGTTGATATCTTGATCGATACAACATAAATAAAAATAGGTTATTATGATTCAATTATAATATGCAGTCAATATTCCATACCTAAAGATGGATTTGTCGTTGCTAGCAGCTAAGATCTCATGGCGAAGTCCTCACAGTTGTTACTGGTGTTCAATGATGATAAAGGAACTTTCCAAAATGCGGATCCTTACCACTTCTCAGACGTTCTGTAATATAAAAAAAAACTCCCTATTCCAGGGTGCAACAAGAATATTCTAAAGTTCCATGGTTGGAATATGTTGGATTTGGGTCTCAAAATAATTTTGTATTTGTGCCTGGAACTAGATATTCAATGAATGTCCATTCAAAAAGAGTTAGAAGGGTTGGGAATGCTTATTATTTTCCCTCTTTGTCCCTGAAACCTAACGTCATTCACTCACTCTTTCGAGTCGTTGTTGCTCCATTGCCCTCCATAGTGTAAAGTCGCCTGGGAATATTTTCCCCCTACATTGTGTAAAGTTGTTTGAGAATATTTTGTCGAAAAAATACTTGTAAAGTCCCTGACCACCCATGGTTGGGCCATGCTACACAAGAGAACTCTTTCGTTCTCTTAGTAGAACATACCGTAACATACTCAGCATCCAACTGAGCTATGCCACATACATTTTTCCAAACTGCATGCAATTAAAATATATATACACACATAACTCTTGCAGAAACATATGCATAAAATGTAAATAGACAAATACATTATGTAATTGCATGGATTCATACTAAAATAACAGTAACATATACATGTAGCATATATAGGAAATACCCATAAAAATAAGCACGTAAATAACAATGCAGCATGTAAATTTATCACACAATTGACACTTATATTTGTAATAGTATAACCAACTACATGCAGACCCTCCACGAACCTCCTAGCCTTAGACCACACTGCTCATCACTCTTAGCAGTGAGTCACCCGAGCTAGGACTAAACTCCACCCAGGTAAAGGGGTTCCTAACTAGGTTGATTGCTCATGGACAATAGGAAAGACTCCGTCACAGGTTCCTATTCAAAATAAAAGCCTACAATCCCTCATTCCCCACATGCCTGTCCCACCTGAGGAAGTGTGCCCCTTCTCTGTTCAACAGTCCTTCGGCTACCCCACTTCCTTTCCAAGATTCAACAACAGGCCAGACAGGAAGTCTCAGATCCATGCAGCTATAGTTTAGCACCTTTAGGAAATCAATTCCCAACAATTCTCTCACCCAGAGAGAAATTGTTCACGGGCCTGACAACCATGCTCTTCAATATCCCATGTGCCTGACAACCCGCTTATTCAGTCCAACTCCAAAGCTAACCAGCTACACAAACATATATGGCTATGGATACAGTTCAGGTATAGTGAAATGAATGTATGAAGGATAACTGACCACGTGAGTGAAATGGTCATGGATTCATAGCTAAATGATTGATGGAATGATGGAAAAGATGATCGAAAATGAACTAAGTCCAAACAATATGTATGTATGGCCCCAACTTGACACTTGTCATGTTGGGAGTTAATTTGGCCCACTTGTCCCCAACTTTAGAACTTAGGATAAAATTGTAACACACCCACCATGGGGCTAGAGAATTTTTCGGCTTTCTTTCCTTTTCTCCAAGGAACGAAATTTCCTAAATCCCTACGGGGCCTGATACAAACCCTGCCATCCCTTATCCATACTCATATGATCGGCGGCTAGGACCATAGGCCTTATCAGAAAGGTGCTCGCCGGCTTTCTCGATTCGGGAAATCGCGATACATGTATTTCCTTTTCTCTCTTGTCTTTCGAAGGGCCAAAACCTGACACAGTTTTAACCGCTTATTGAGATTCAAAACTACTCAAATTAAGCCTTGGTACTCTACCATTGAGGATTTCGCATATCAGAAATTCAGGATATGCGATGACAGGAGGTTTTGTGCTTAGGTTTCCTGGGAGCTAAAACTCCAAAACCTGCATACAGATATATATATACATCGCTCCGTCTATTTCGGGAATTCGCAAACCAGGTTTTTGGTACTGGTGAGTACAAGAGAACTTGCCAATAGGTATATCAGGTACCAAAACACCAAAATACCCAATATTATCTGAGCTAAGCCATTTCAGCATTCTTCCTTTCGGGATTTCACGTTATGTGAAAACAAGGGGTCTCGCCCTTAGGTTTCCCGGAAGCTGAAAAATATGAGTCATCAAAACTTTAAACATGCTCTGCTATTTTGGGGTTTCCTCCATCGGGATTTCGCTAATCGGGGTTTCGAGACTGGCAAATTCATGGGGCCCGCACTTAGGTACCCTGGGTGACAAAATACGGAAGTATAACCACTTCTCCACACTCTATTCTTTCGGGGTTTCGCAAGTCGAGATTTCGGGACTTGCGAGTACAAGGGAAACTTACCCTTGGGTTTTTCGGGTACAGAAACACCGAAATTCCGAACCAAGTCACGTTATGCCAATTCGGGATTCTACGAGTCGGGGTTTCGTATATCGGAATTTCGAGATAAAGGAGGTTGAAGATTCACACTCCTCGACTACCTAAATGCCGAAAAGCCGATACACCCACTCATCATGCACTTGACCAATTTTGGGGTTTCGCAAGTCTGAGTTTCAGGACTTGCGAGTACAAGGAAATACTTCCTTGGGTGTTCCATGTTCCAAAACATCGAAAAGTCCTAACTCATCCATACGCCATCATTTCGGGTTTTCATGAATCGTAGTTTCGGGTCTTGCGAGTACAAGAGAATTCGCATTTGGGTACCCCGTGTGCTGAAAAGATGAAACGCTTATTGGTCGCGACGTGTATTCTACAGCTGGATGGTCCAGGTACTCCCATGGGTCTTGAAATCGACGGTCCCAATTTCCTCACTACTTACGAAGGTTAAAAAGGGGTCGAGGCATTAACGCTTGTGTTCCTTCATCCAATTTAATGGTCGTAACAGACCTTAGATCCTCTGAAAGGATCTCATTCATGCATTTAGCAAGAGGAAGGGTATCCTTGGTACCGAACCATTGAAAGGTCCTTAATTCATCCACATGCTGTCATTTCGGAATTTCGCAGGTCGAGGTTTCGGGACTCGTGAGTACAAAAGGATTGGCACCTAGATACACCGGGTGCGGAAACTCCGAAATATCGAAGTCTAAGAATACCATTCTCTCCTGTGCAGGATTTTAAAAACTACGACATTAATTCCTTCTTCAGTCCCTTGGGTAAATTTCACCAGGTTTGAAGACCCGACTCGAAGGTCCTCTTAAAATCTCTGAGCTATTAGCTTCTCTGACTAGTAGTTAGCAAGCTCAAGGCTTTTACTGCGAAGGCAGTCCTTTCTAGGCACTTACCCCGGCTTTATAGAGTGAGGAAACTTTCTCGAAAATAGACCTGAAAAACTGCACTTATTCATAAATATATATATAAACCGAATGTGGTCATTCCAACATAAGCATGCAACCACCATTTCCGATCAAAACACCATGCAGACATTTCTTACACAGAAACCATTTATAAGTGTTCAAACCATGAGCATACATTCCAAGATATTCAATGAAAGACACAAGATATAAACACTTATCAGAAAATACCAGGTGATGCAACTACTGAGAGGGGTGCTTGTTTCCACCCAACCATAGGCTCAGCGATTCCAAATGGATTTACCACTAGCCACCCTGAGCTAGACCACGATGCTTGAGACTCTCTGTCTCAGTTCTTCAATGATCGAGAATGAAGGTTACTCTCCTTCTTCGCTTCTATCACTCACTCTGTATTTTGTTCCAGATTTATTCTGATCTCTTTTTTGTGATCTCCCCCTCGCATCCGTCCCCTCCCACACCTTTTACCTGCCTTTTATTCTCTGGTGAGGTTGTGTGTGGCACGAATTTCCATGCGGTGGTCAGGTCTGAGGCCTCCATAGATGGGCGGTTCACCCCCATCCCCCATTAACTCATGAGGAGCCTCTTCACCTACCATCCTGGCGAGTAATTCATTTCGGGGCCAGTGAGCCGCTCTTGGTTCTCCGGGCCAGTTAAGACCAAATACAGTTTGGTTCAGTGGAAGTTAATGCCACCATTCTAGGTGCCTTCCACCACCTTTCTTCAGCCATCATGGTCTCTTTTTCATCACATCCCCCTCCCAGTAGTCCTGCAACATATATTCATATCATTATTTACATTCGTCAACCCTTTATACTAAGGTCCATTCAAATCACACATTCACATCTTTGAGTTTGCCATAGTTCTTGTCCAGTATAGTTATTTTTAAAAACTGGGGGAAACAGGGTGTTACAATTCCCTCCACCTTAAAGGAACATCGTCCTTGATGTTCTATCTATCAAAATGACATGTATGTATCGACGTAAACAAAATCGGATATGCATGTTTCATGGCATCCTCCATTTCCCATGTAGCCTCATCTGGGCCAAAATGTCTCCACTGCACCTTGACCTGTGCAATGGTTCGGTTCCGGAGAGGGGTTTCCTTTCTGTCCAGTATGCATTGAGGCTTGAGTAGGAATTCTCCCTCTAGTTCCACCTGGATCACAGACCAGTCAATTATATGATTAGAATCATGTACATATTTCTTCAATAATGAAACATGGAAAACATTATGTGCTTTTACTGTGGGAGGAAGTGCTAGCCTATAGGCTACAGGTCCCACTCTATGTAGCACTTCAAAGGGTCCACAATACCGAGGTGCCAACTTGGCACAGGCTCCCATTTTCAGAGAACTCTTTCTGGTTATAACTCTGAGATATACATGGTCTCCTGTCTTGAACTCTCTTAGGGTTCTCTTTTGGTCGTCGTAGCTTTTCTGTCGGTCCTGAGCGACCTTCAGGTTTTGTTTTATCTGAGTCACTTGCTATTCCATTTCTTTCAACATGTTGGTTCCAAAAGAAATTATGTTTACGGGATTACTCCAGCTGACAGGAGTGTTGCACGACCTACCATAGAGGACTTCGAAGGGACTCATCTTTAAGGATTCTTGGTAGCTGTTGTTGTAGGCAAATTCCATCAGTGGTAGGTAGTCTTCCCACTTCTTGGGTTGATGCATTACATGCATTCTTAGCATGTCTTCTAGTATTTGGTTCACTCTTTCCATATGTCCATCGGTTTGAGGGTGATAGGCGGTGCTAAACAACAATTTGGTCTCTAAACCCGCCATTAGTGATTTCCAAAAGTTGGAAGTGAATTTCGTGTCTCTGTCAGACACGATCTCTCTCGACATACCATGCAGTTTAAATATCTCCTTCAGGAATACGTTGGCAATGTCTATTGCCTTAAAAGTTGAATTGATGGGGATAAAGTGAGCGGACTTGCTCAATTTATCCACCACTACCATGATGGCGTCATTCTGTTTGGTCGAGGTTGGTAATCCGATGATGAAATCCATGGAGATGGTTTCCCATTTCCATTCCGGGATTGGTAGAGGTTGTAATAATCCTGCTGGGTGTCGGTGTTCTGCTTTTACTTGTTGGCATTCTATGCATTTGGCTAGATACTCAGCTATGTCTTTCTTCAATCCAGGCCAATAGAATTGTTTCCTGGTGGCCGTGATCATCTTCTGGTATCCTAGATGACCAGTATAGGGTCTTTTATGTAGTTCATCCAGTATGAACCTCTTTAAGTCGTCACAATCTGGGATATACAATCTTCTTTGGTAAGTGAGCATACCTCCTTCCATCATCTGGTAGCCTCCATACTTTATCCCTCTGGGTTCTTGCTGCAGGTATGAGGTCACGGTCTGGGAGAATGTGTCTGTCTCTTGTGCATTTCTGACTCTTTATTTGGCATCCGTCTCACAGCTACTCACCATGGCCAGGTGAATTGTTTTCATGCTTCTGCTAAGGGCATCAACCACCCTATTTTCTTTTCCTTTAATGTGTTTGAATTCGAAATCAAACTTGCTAAGGAGGGCCATCCACCTAGCTTGTCTAGCATTGAGCTTCGGTTGGTCAAACAGATATCGCAATCCAAAGTGATCTGTCATAAGTACAAATTTTCTTCCCAAGAGGTAATGCCTCCACATTTTCAAGGCATGCACGATGGCAGCCATCTCTAGATCATGGGTCACATAGTTGACTTCGTGCTCATTCAATTTTCGGGATTCATAGCAGACCACACTTCCTCCTTTCATAAGGACTCCTATGATCCCTTCCTTACAGGCATATGTGAACACGAGGAAGTCAGCTTCAGGATCGGCGATCTTCAACATGGGTGCATGGGTCAGTAGATGTTTTAGGGTTTGAAATCTTTCTTCACATTTCTGTGTCCACATGAATTTTGTCCCCTTCTTCTGGAGGGAAGTGATTGGACAACCAATCTTGGAGAATCCTTTTATAAATCTCCTATAGTATCCTACTAATCCCATAAAGGATCTAATATCTGAAATGTCCCTTGGGGTAGGCCATTCCGTGATAGACCTAATCTTATCAGGGTCTACTGCTACTCCTTCTTCGAATATAACATGGCCTAAGTAATGTATTTTCTTCTGGAAGAATTCACATTTGTTGAATTTGGCATAGATATGATGTTCTCTTAGCACTTGCAGCACAAGTCTAAGATGCTCTTCATGCTCTTCTCCATTCTTGGAGTAAATTAATATGTCATCGATAAAAACCAACACAAATTTGTCTAGGAATTTGTTGAGTACATTGTTCATCAAGCACATGAAAGTGGCAGGGGCATTGGTTAACCCAAATGGCACTACCACAAACTCATAGTGACCATACCTCATCCGAAAGGTAGTTTTATGGATGTATTCACCCTTGATTCAGACTTGATGGTATCCTGACCTCAAGTCAATCTTTGAGAAAATAGACGCACCCCCCCAATTGATCGAACAGGTCATCGATCTTGGGCAAGGGGTACTTGTTATTTATGGTTACCTTATTGAGTTGTCTATAATCTATACACATTCTAAGGGTACCGTCCTTCTTTTTCACAAATAGGACTAGTGCTCCCCATGGAGACACGCTGGGCCGAATATAGCCCTTATCCATCATTTCTCTCAATTTCAATTTGAGTTCAACTAACTCGGGTGTGCTCATCCGGTAGGGTGTCCTAGACACCGGCACCACTCCCGGTGCAAGTTCTATCGAGAAGTCTATGTCTCTTCTCAGAGGTAGACCCGACACCTCTTCCGGAAACACATCTCTGTATTTTCTCAGAGTAGGGTGATCTTCGAGGCTTGGTTTGTCATATTCAATAGTTTTCAACACCCGTATTGCATATAGGGGACATCATTTTTGGAAATACTTTCTCATTTGCAGAGCTGATATTTGTCTCACCGAGACAGGTTTTTGGATCCCTTGAAGGGTTATCCTTTTCCCTTCTTTACTTACACATTCTAAGGTTTTATGGTAACAGTCCAATCTGGCTTTATGGGCGGCTAGCCAGTCCATACCAATCAATAGATCATATGATCCCAGGCGTAAAATGTTAAGGGTTGCTTGGGTGGGGAATTCACCCAACATTAATTGGCAGGCTAGTATGACCTCTGCTACCCTTCTTTTGCTGTTAGTGTCTAATTGTACCAACCATGGCTTGGTGGGTTTTTGTGGCTGTAGTTTACACTTATCAACAACCTTAGGGGCTATATAAATCAAATTTGAACCAAGGTCAATCAAAATAGACACTATATGGTTGGAAATCATACCTTCTATTTCCACCACTGAAGCTTGGTGGTCAGCTTGGTTACTATCCAAGGCTGCATAAATTTGTGGCACACTCCTGGCCACATCATTGACGGTGGTAGATTCCTAGATGTTGTAAATTCTCTGACTATTCTATTGTCGGTGTGGACAGTCTCTCAGTAGATGATCTTCTCCGCAACCCCAACATTTCAAAGGTTCTCTCTTTGGGTTATCAGTCTTTACTAGGGCAGATCCAGAAAGTTTATTTCTACTCAAGGAGGGAAAGTTCTGTTGGTGTACACTTCGGGCTGGGAAGCTCATCCTTGAGTTCTTTTTATAGTCCTTAAATGATGCCAATGCGCCACCCAGGACACATCCACTCCCACCAGGACCTTCTCTTCCTTCGGCCCGAAGAGCTGAAACACTCTTCAATCCCTTATCGAGACTTTAACACCCACAAAAATTTTCCCTTTTGATCTCCCTATCCGAAATCGGGAAATCGGATCTCGCAGGATCACGAGTCCTACAGACACGGATCCGGTTCTTTCAAATCTCCGAAATCCAATGTAGTTCAATGCCAAGGCTTCCTTGCTCTTATCGGGAAATTCCCCTCACGGATCCCTGACACCGATGTCTCGGTCATTGCGGACTTTATCCCACTCTATCGAGACTCTCAGCTATCAGGAAATCGGCACCTACGGTGTTGCGAGAACCTACCTTCTTGATTCTCCGATTCCTGATCTGCGATGGCACTATCTGTTAGGCCTCCCAGTCCATGTGACCACAATATTCGTTGTATCAGAACTTTGAACTTCGGGAAAACGAAGTGTATAGGCTCTGCGCCCTCAGGATCCCCGATCCCCCGATCTCCAATACTTTCTGAGTGTTGATTTCTTGAGAGATTTGACCTCCTAACACCAGTCCTTCACTGCGGGCCTTAAACCTGTCGGGAAATCACATATCGGAATATTGCGATTCCCGTTGTCAATGTACACGGGATGTTCTATTCCCCGAACTCTGATATATTGACACCTGTTCTCCACTCAATGCTGTGACTGCATGGTTATCGCGTTTCAGAGTTTCACGACTCCTCCTACAACGATGCTCACGACACCGAGAATCCTGAAATGTCGAACCTCGATGCACGTGCGGACTCTCTCCTCCACGTCACCGCTTCCTTCCCTCTATCAGGTATCGCGAAATCGCGATTTCAAATGTAACGATTCCTTTGTAGGTGGAAACCCTGAATGCCGAACCCCGACTCACTCTAGATTGCTGACATGTGTCCCATCCAGGATCTACAGCTATGGTCCCTTTTCGGGATTCGGGACTTTCAAGGTCTTCGATTCTTTCCCTGTGAAACCTCGATGATACTAATATCCTGATGAGCTTGCGGGACTTCAACCCTTACACACTCGGATTAACCCTGACGCAACTTCTGCTAGGTCTGATGGCTATCGGGAAAATCACTTGCTGATCCAATGGTTCAGCATACTCTAGGATTAAACTCTTGGTATGGCCGTAACCTCCCCGCTACTTCTGATGGATCTAACGGCTGACGGGACTTTCCTGAGCTTCTCCACAAGATCTCGACCATCACTTCACCCTTCTTGAAGATTTCCTAACACAAACCCTCTAATGCGATCCTTCAACGGATTTGAAAACTCTACCCCTCCTGAGCTTCTTCCAGTTTTTCGATCTCTTAGAAAAGAGATTTCTTTGCGCGCACTCCTTGCGGCAACCCTGCAAACACTTCAAGTGCTCGACCTTCTTTTGACTCTATGCAGGTCTGCAACAGCAGTCCCCGATTTCCTTGCTCATACTCTCGACTGAGACTTCTTCTTCAGCCTGCGCACTCCTTGCACGGCTTCAAAAACCCACTCTCACTTCTGGGTGAATGAGAACAAGTGTTAAACTAACTGAGCCTTCATCAACGCACTCCTTGCGGATGAATTCAACTGCACACCTTGCAGGAATCTTCTGGCTCAGATAGAGAAACGATTGAAACTTATTCTCTCCCCTCTCAGACTTCAGTTTGAAACCTGAAATCACATGCACAACATATACAAAGCAAATGCATAAAAAGAAAGCAAAAATTCATGAGCACATAAACAATCTACCCAGAGAAACAACACCAACCATGAGTTTGAATCAGAACTTCATTCTATTAATTCAACATCTGTACATGGGTGTTCTTCATACAATTCTTTGCATGCTCTTCTGTTCTTTCTCCTGAATAATGTTACAATGATACAATGAGGGTGTCTATATCTGTTTTCCCTCCTTCCGTCTCAAACTGTCTAATCTAGAAATAAATCCTATCTACCTACATTAAATCTATTAATTGCCTCCTATCTACTTCAGACAAGAGCGTATGGCTCGAGGTCTGATACAATATACAATGCGCCTCCATAAAATGGCTTCATTAAAGACTTGCGCTACAATCCCAAAGCACTTTAAAAAATTTGGGTTTGTTTATCTAGCTGATCTCTGCTTGATGTGTTGGCTCGCTTGCTGAGGTGGCGATGCTCCTGCATCATACTCCTCGGCTTGAAAACTTTCATGGGCTCCTGTCCATGAGCTCCTACACAATCTATCCATGCTTTTGAATCACCGCTTTAGTCTCCCAGCTGGCATCTTCCACTGGATGGTTTTTCCATTTGACCAGATACTCAAAGTATTGCTTCGGCCTGGTCTTTTTGCTCACCCTCTTGTCAAGTATATGCTCCATCTGTGGCTTTTCTGCAATCAGCATCTGCTTCTGCCACTAGATTTCTGGTTGTTCATCACTCCCAGATCCTGCTTCCTCATCCTTATAGGGATATAAGTCTGAGACATTGAATGTCAAAGATATTCTGATCTCACCTAGCAATTCAATTTCATAAGCGTTTCCTCCCAATTTCTTTAGGACTCTGCATGGCCCAATTTTCTTCATTTTTAGCTTGTTGTATGTTCCCCTCAGGAACCTTTCCTTCCTTAGATGTGCCAGAACTAGATCACCAACTTTGAACTGAAGTTGTCTCCGATGCTGATCCGCCCTGCGCTTATATTCCTGGTTTGATTCCAGCAATCGCTCCTTCACCCTGTTGTGAAGTTCTTCCATCGCCTCTGCGAACTCTTTAGCGTTTGCACTCTTAGTCATTATCTACTTTGAATCCCTTAGTTCAAATACTCCTCTTGGCTGCCTGCCGTATACAATCTCAAATGGAATTTTTCCTGTGCTCCTGTTCACTGAGTCGTTGTAAGCAAACTCTGCCTGTGGCAAGACATTGTCCTAGCTACTATGGTGCTCTGTCACCAAGATTCTTAATAAATCTCCCAGACTTCTATTTACCACCTCTGTTTTCCCATTCGTCTGAGGATGATAGGAAGAACTAAACATTAAGTTAGTCCCCATATTCTTCCACAGTGTCCTCCAGAAATGTCCAATGAATTTCATATCCCTATCCGATACTATGCTTCTGGGTAAACCATGAAGTCTAACGATCTCCTTGAAGAAAAAATTTGCGATATGAGTCGCATCGCTGGTCTTCTGGCATGGAATAAAATGTGCCATTTTGGAAAACCTGTCAACCACCACAAAGATCGAATCATGTCCTCTTTGCGTCCTAGGCAATCCCAATATGAAATCCATGCTGATTTCATCCCATGGCCTCTCAGGTATGGGTAATGATTGATAGAATCCCGCATTCTGTTTCCTGCCCTTTGAATGCTGGCAAATTCTGCACCTGTCAACAAACTTCTTGACTTGCGACCGCATTCCTGGCCAAAAGTAGTCTTTGCTCAGCTTTGAAAATGTCTTGTCATGGCCAAAATGCCCTGCTAATCCACCACTGTGCTTCTCTTTTAGCAGATTCTCCCTCATGGAGCAATTTGGAATGCATAATTGATTTCCTCTAAACAACAGTCCATTTTGGATCATGTAATCTATCCAAGGGATTCTATCTCTGAGAACTGGATTCTCAGCTGCCTCGTATGCCTCTGCAAAATCTGCATCACCTGCATACATGTCCCTAAGATTTTCAAAACCCAATGTTTTGACTCGGAACTCCTGCAGCAACAAACACTTCCTGCTCAAAGCATCAACCACTTTGTTAGCAGTACCTGAAATGTGTTTAATTACAAATGTAAAATTATACATATACTCTACCCATTTAGCATGCTTATGATTCAACTTCTCCTATTGAGTCACAAACTGTAATGCATGACTATCACTATACAAAACAAATTCTTTCGGGATCAAATAGTGCCTCCACTTCTTCAACGCCTATATGATAGCATAAAATTCTTTGTCATACGTGGAGTACTTTACTTTTGCCTCATCCATCTTTTCGCTGAAATATGCAATTGGTCTATCCTCCTGGCTCAAGACCGCTCCTATGGTAAAGCCACTTGCATCACATTTTACTTGGAACACCTTTGTAAAATCCGGCAACACCAAAACCGGTTGTTCTATGATCTTCCGCTTCAACAGATTGAAGCTCTTATCTGCCTCTTCAGTCCAATGAAAATATTTATGTCTTTTCTTGATAGTATCCATCATCGCTGTGCTAATCCCACTGAAATTCATGATGAATTTTTGGTAGAAACTAACCAATCCATGAAAACTTCTCACCTCGAAAACATTTCTCGATGATGGCCAATTTTTAATTACCTCCACTTTACTTGGATCCATCTTTAATTCATTCGTCGATATGATAAATCCCAAGTAAATAAGTTATGTCTTCATAAATGAAGATTTCCTCATGTTAATCAACAACTTCTCTTGTTGTAGCTTCCGCATTACTGCAGCTAAATGCTTCAGATGTTCTTCTTTCGTTTTGCTGAAAATCAATATGTCATCCAGATAAACAATGACAAACTTACCAATGAATTCCTTCAACACTTTATTCATTAGCCTCATGAATGTACTCGGTGCATTCATCAAGCCAAACGGAATGACTATCCATTCATACAACCCTTCGTTGGTTTTGAAGGCTGTCTTCCACTCATCGCCTTCCCTCATGCGAATATGATGGTATCCGCTTTTCAAATCAACCTTTGAAAAAAAATTGGCTACACTTAAACAGTCCATCAAGTCATCCATCCGTGGCAATGGAAACTTGTACCTGATGGTTATCTTGTTAATGGCTCTGGAATCAGTACACATTCTCCAACCTCTATATTTCTTTGGACTTAGTACCATTGGAATGGCACACGGACTTAAACTTTCCCGGATCAGTCCTTTATCCAACAGCTCCTGTACCTGCCTTTTGACCTCTTCATTCTCCTGCGGCGTTAACCTGTACGCAGCCTTATTCGGAAAACTAGCTCCTGGTATGAGGTCTATATGATGACTCACACTCCTCATCGACGGCAACGAATGAGGTAATTCATCCACCACTATATCAGCGAAATCTTCCAGCAGTTTCTGAATTTCTTCCGACAAATCATCCACTCTTGTGTTGGTCAAAACAACTTTCGGTTTCCTGACCACAAAGAATTGTGGATCTTCCTTCTTCTTTACTTCTACCAGAAGTTCCTTCCCACTCATGAGAAGTACAATATTTCTCTGTTCTGGTTTTACTTCTTTGTCTTTAATTGGAAGTAGCATATGTGTTCTTCCATTCTTCTCCAAAGTATACGTATTCATCTTCCCATCATGAATTACGTTCCTGTCATATTGCCATGGTCTGCCTAGCAATAAATGACATACATCCATAGGAATAACATCACATAGTATTTTATCATTATATCCTCCTATCTTGATGTCAACTAAGAACTGTTTAGTGACACTTACCTGATGTCCCTTCTGTAGCCATGAAACTTTGTATGGACTCGGGTGATCAGTTGTCTCCAGCTCTAGTTTCTCCACCATCTCGGTTGAAACGAGATTGTCTGTGCTTCCACTGTCCACAATAACCTTGCACTTTTTGTCTTTGGTCTTGCATGTGGTTCTAAAAAGTCTACTTCTTTGAGCTGTGTCCTCCACCTCCTTCTCGGGTGTTAAGAGAACCTTTCACATCATCAGCGACCTTCCGTCTTCTGCGTCTTCTACTTCAGCATCTCGCCTCTGTGCCTTGGCGATGTGAGTTTCTCCTCCATCTTTCTTCCTATATAGACAATCAACTACCTTGTGTCCATTCTTTCCACACGTGAATCACATGATGACTCCACATCTGCCTCTTCCTATGCCTCTAGTATGAGGAAATGTGTTATTATCAGCGTATCCTCCACTCTGTTCTGTCTGTTGCCTTCGTTGTTCAGCATGTTGGCCTCACTGTGAACTTCCACCTCTTTCTACTCTAGTCTGAGGCTTCTTCCAGTCATCCTTAGATTTCGAGAACCTATCTTGGGTAACTGACTTATCTTTTGGCTGGCTCCTACCTCGGCCTCGCTGTGTTGGTTTACGGCTTAGCTTTTCCTCAGCTTTCAACGCCATCTGATACGCATCCTCCACCGTTCTGATGGTTGTCATACTCATCTCATCCTGGATATCGTATCTCAAGCCATTCATATACCTGGCAACTTTTTCATCATCGCTCTCCCAATGACCTGCTCTGATATTGAGCTTGTAGAATTCCTCAGTATACTCCTTCATTGTCATTAGCTTCTGTCTCAGGTTCTGCATTCTCCTGAACAGTGTGATTTAATAATCCCTTGGGATGAATTTTGCCTTCATCTTCGCAATCATTCGATCCCAGCTTTTGATCTTTTGCTTGCCTTTGGAACATCTATATGCTTGAAGCTCGTCCCACCATAATGCTGCGTGTCCCTTCAATTTTGTGACAGCATGCCTGACCTTTTTATCCTCTTCGATATCCTCATAATCGAAGTAGGTGTCAAGAGATCTGATCCAGTCTAGAAGTTCTTATGCATCCAGACTCCCTTCATAAGCTGGAATGTCCATCTTTGTTTTCAAACTCATCTAGGTGATAGATTTTATTAATCGCTCATTGGCTGCATCTTCGGCTGCAAATTCTCCTTGTTGTTCAGCTTCAACTTTGCCTTCAGATTCGCTCAGATCTCCAGCATTGGCTGTGCGTCTCTGCGCTGCTTCCATATCTTCTAATCTCGCTCGGAGATCACGTATCTGCCTCTCTACATATGGATTCTGTGCTTGTCTCCCTCTTCCTCTTTGGTTTCCCCTATCCTCTGGATCAGGTGATTTTCTTTCTCTCCTCGACGGCATGGTCAAATTTTCCCTTTCTTCTCTGCTACAGAAAATAGAGAAATTTTCTCGCTCTAATACCACTTTGATGTGCATATCAGAGTGTTGCTTTCTTCCTCTTTCTCCCTCTGTCTGAAGTACACAAACAGAGACAAGCTCTGATACCACTTTGATGCCAACGCGCCACCCAGGACACGTCTGCTCCCACTAGGACCTTCTCTTCCTTCGGCTCGAAGAGCTGAAACACTCTTCAATCCATTATCGGGACTTTAACACCCATAGAAAATTTCCCTTTTGATCTCCCTATCCGAAATCGGGAAATCGGATCTCGCGGGATCACGAGTCCTACAGACACGGATCCGGTTCTTTCAAATCTCCAAAATCTGATGTAGTTCAATGCCAAGGCTTCCTTGCTCTTATCGGGAAATTCCCCTCACGGATCCCCGACACCGATGTCTCGGTCAATGTGGACTTTATCCCACTCTATAGGGACTCTCAGCTATCAGGAAATCAACACCTACGGTGTTGCGGGAACCTGCCTTCTTGATTCTCCAATTCCCGATCTGCGATGGCACTATCTGTTAGGCCTCCCAGTCCATGTGACCACAATATCCATTGTATTGGAACTTCGAACTTCAGGAAAACGAAGTGTATAGGCTCTGCACCCTCAGGATCCCCGATCCCCCGATCTCTGATACTTTCTGAGCATTGATTTCTTGCGAGAGTTGACCTCCCGACACCTGTCCTCCACTGCAGGCCTTAACCCTATCGGGAAATCGCGATTCTCGTTGTCAATGTACACGGGACGTTCTATTCCCCAAAATCTGATATATTGACACCTGTTCTCCACTCAATGCTATGACTGCATGGTTATCGCGTTTCAGAGTTTCGTGACTCCTCCTACAGCGATGCTCACGACACCGAGAATCCCGAAATGTCGAACCCCGATGCACGTGCAGACTCTCTCCTCCACGTCACCACTTCCTTCCCTCTATTGGGTATCGCAAAATTGCAATTTCAAATGTAACGATTCCTTTGTAGGTGGAAACCCCGAATGTCGAACCCTTAATCGCTCTAGATTGTTGACACGTGTCCCGTCCGGGATCTACAGCTATGGTCCCTTTTTGAGATTCGGGACTTTCAAGGTCTTCGATTCTTGCCCTGTGAAAACCCGATGATACCAATATCCTGATGACCTTGCAGGAATTCAACCCTTACACACTTGGATTATCCCTGGCGCAACTTCCGCTAGGTCTGACGACTATCGAGAAAATCACTTGCTGATCCAACGGTTCAGCGTACTCTGGGCTTAAACTCCTGGTATGGTCGTAACCTCCCCGCTACTTCTGATGGATCTAACGGCTGACAAGACTTTCCTGAGCTTCTCCACAAGATCTCGACTGTCACTTCACCCTTCTTGAATATTTCCTGACACAAACCCTCTAATGCGATCCTTCAACGGATTTGAAAACTCTACCCCTCCTGAGCTTCTTCCAGTTTTTCGATCTCTTAGAAAAGAGATTTCTTTGCGTGCACTCCTTGTGGAAAACATGCAAACACTTCAAGTGCTCGACCTTCTTTTGACTCTGTGCACGTCTGCAACAGCAGTCCTCGATTTCCTTGCTCAGACTCTCGACTGAGACTTCTTCTTCAGCCCACGCACTCCTTTCACGGCTTCAACAACCCACTCTCACTTCTGGGTGAATGAGAACAAGTGTTAAACTAACTGAGCCTTCATCAACGCACTCCTTGCAAATGAATTCAACTGCACACCTTGCAGGAATCTCCTGGCTCAGATAGAGAAACAATTGAAACTTATTCTCTCCCCTCTCAGACTTCAGTTTGAAACTTGAAATCACATGCACAGCATATACAAAGCAAATGCATAACAAGAAAGCAAACATTCATGAGCACATAAACAATCTACCCAGAGAAACAACACCAACCTTGAGTTTGAATCAGAACTTCATTCTATTAATTCAACATCTGTACATGGGTGTTCTTCATACAATTCTCTGCATGCTCTTCTGTTCTTGCTCCTAAATAATGTTACAATGATACAATGAGGGTGTCTATATCCATTTTCCCTCCTTCCGTCTAAAACTGTCTAATCTGGAAATAAATCCTATCTACCTGCATTAAATCTATTAATTGCCTCCTATCTACTTCAGACAAGAGCGTATGGCTCGAGGTATGATACAATATACAATGCGCCTCCATAAAATGTCTTCATTAAAGACTTGCGCTACAATCCCAAAGCACTTTCAAAAATTTGGGTTTGTTTATCCAGCTGATCTCCGCTTGATGTGCTGGCTCACTTGCTGAGGTGGCGATGCTCCTGCATCATTAAATCTTGGGGATTTAAACCCCTTTTTTTGGAATCCCAAACTATTCTTCTGCCTCCAGCCTTCACAAGGTTCTGTTCGATGTCCAAGTTGTTCATAACAATATCTTTCTTTTCGGATAGTATCTTCTACGGTCTTTGGTTCATCAAATTCAATCATGTTCTGATAGTCCTTAGGTAGTCCACTGATGAATCATTGCACCTTTTCCTTTTCTGCCTTTATGTAGGGTACATACCTCAGCAAGTCGAGGAATCTACTGACATATTCCTCTATGGTGAGTTGCCCCAGCTTAAGTTCATAGAATTCTATAGTCTTTTCATTGAAATATTTTTCCGACAGATACTTCTTCCTGAAGTATTTCTCAAACCGTTCCCAAGACAGGTCTTCTTCGTGAATCCATTTTACATTCTTAAGGTCTTCCCACTAGATGGAAGCCTTTCCGTTCAATTTGAAGGTGGCCACTCGGGCCTTCAAATTTTCTGAGAAGTCATGGGCTCTGAAATACTTCTTTAGTCCAAGCAGTCAAGCCTCTGCTTCCTCTCCTTTCTTTATTTCACCATCGAAGGAGGGTGGTTTTGCCTTCCTGAATTATTCGAATTTATGACCCTTGGAAATCTTTTGCTTCTTCTATTTTCTTCGAGAATAAGAACTAGTTCTGCTGCTAGAAGAGCTCTCCGAACCACCAGCTTCTTTCCCAAAGGAATCGTCCACCGTTGGTCCTTTACCTCTGGGATGGACCTTTTTCGAGGTGCTCCTCTCAATGTGGCCACTGATATGACCATGTTTTTGTACCTCAGGTTCATGTTGCATTTGTCTTTGTAGGTTGGATAAGCTCTGCAGTAAAACTGCATTAATTTATGTTTGCTTCTCTTGTTCTTTTATCATCCTCTCATTGTCATCTTTGCAACTTTGTAATTCGACCATGAGACTCCTCACAGTCTCATGTAGATTTGCAGGGGTCCCTACTGCCCTCCTTTCGTCAGACTCTTCGTCTCTATTGTGGGAGCCCTCCCCCACTTCATGGTGAGTCACCATTTTCTACGTCTGCAATTTTCCTACAGTTGATCTTCCGCTTGTGTGCAAGAGAAAAATGTTGGTTTTTAGTCAATGTTTATATTTATTTATAACCAGTACATAATTCATATTTTTTTTTCACATGTACACACACACAATAGGAGTTTTCATTCTTAACTTCGTATTTTTATTAGGAAGGTTAAGACAGGGGGTCACTCCTTTTAGGAGTGTTTCAAACGAAGCTTCTGTGTAACTCGTTCATGAGCCCAAGCAGGCCAAGTGTTGTAACCATGCTCTGATACCAATTTGTAACACACCCACCACGGGGCTAGAGAATTTTTCGGCTTTCTTTCCTTTTCTCCAAGAAACATAATTTCCCGAATCCCTACAGGGCCTAACACAGACCCTTCCATCCCTTATTCGTACTCATATGATCGACGGCTAGGACCACAGGCCTTATCGAAAAGGTAATCGTCATCTTTTGCAATTTGGGAAATCGTGATACATGTATTTCCTTTTCTCTCTTGTATTTCGAAGGGACGAAACCCGACACGGTTTTAACCGCTTATTGAAATTCACAGCAACTCGGATTAAGCCCTAGTACTCTACCCTTCGGGATTTCGCATACCAGAAATTCAGGATATGCAATAATAAGAGGTTTCATGCTTAGGTTTCCCGGGAGCTGAAACTCTGAAACCTGCATACAGATATATATATATATACATCGCTCCGTTGAATTCCTGGGTTTTCGGGACTGGCGAGTACAAGAGAACTTGCCAATAGGTATCTCGGGTACTGAAATACCGAAATACCCAATATTATTCGTGCTAAACAATTTTGGCATTCCTCCTTTCGGGATTTCGCATTATGTGAAAACAAGGGGTCTTGCCTCTAGGTTTCCCGGAAGCCGAAAACTCTGAGTCATCAAAACTTTAAACATGCTCCTCTATTTCGGGGTTTCCTCCATCGATATTTCACTAATCGGGGTTTCAAGACTGGGGAATTTGTGGGGACCGCACTTAGGTACCCCAGGTGCTGAAATGCCGAAGTATAACCACTTCTCCACACTCTATTCTTTCAGGGTTTCGCAAGTCAGGATTTTGGGACTTGCGAGTACAAGGGAAACTTACCCTTGGGTTTTTCGAGTACCGAAACACCGAAATGTCGAACCAAGTCATGCTATACCAATTCAGGATTCCGCGAGTTGGGGTTTCGTATATCGAAATTTCAGGATACAAGAAGTCGAAGATTCACACTCCTTGACTACCTGAATGCCGAAAAGTCGATACACCTCATACACTTGACCAATTTTGGGGTTTCACAAGTCGGGGTTTCGAGACTTGCGAGTACAAAGAAATACTTCCTTGGGTGTTCCAGGTTTTGAAACACCGAAAATTCCTAACTCATCCATACGTCGTCATTTCAGATTTTCGTGAATCGGGGTTTCGGGTCTTGCGAGTACAAGAGAACTCGCACTTAGGTACCCCGGGTGCTGAAAATATGAAATGTTTACCGGCCACCATGTGTACTCTACAGCTGGACGGTCCAGGTACTCCCATGGGTCTTGAAATCGACGATCCCAATTTCTTCACTACTTACGAAGGTTAAAATGGGGTCGAGGTGTTAACGCTTGCATTCCTTCATTCAATTTAATGGTCGTAACAGACCTTAGATCCTCTGAAAGGATCTCATTCATGCATTTAGAAAGAGGAAGGGTATCCTGGGTACCGAACCACCCAAAGGTCCTTAATTCATCCACACGCTGTCATTTCAGGATTTCGCGGGTCGGGGTTTCAGGACTCGTGAGTACAAAAGGACTGGCACCTAGATATCCCAGGTGCGGAAACTTCGAAATATCGAAGTCTAAGAATACCATTCTCTCCCATGCAGAATTTTAAAATCTACACCATTAATTCCTTCTTCACGCCCTTGGGTAAATTTCACCAGGTTTGAAGACCCGACTGGAAGGTCCTCTTAAAATTTCTGAGCTATTAGCTTCTGTGACTCGTAGTGAGCAAGCTCGAGGTTTTTACTGTGAAGGCAGTCCTTTCTAGGCACTTACCCTAGCTTTATAGAGTGAGGGAACTTTCCCGAAAACAGACCTGAAAAACTACACTTATTCANATAAACCAAATGTGGTCATTCCAACATAAGAATGCAACCACCATTTCCAATCAAAACACCATGCAGACATTTCTTACACAGAAACCATTTATAAGTGTTCGAACCATGAGCATACATTCCAAGATATTCAATGCAAGACACAAGATATAAACACTTATCAGAAAACACCAGGTGATGCAACTACTGAGAGGGGTGCTCGTTTCCACCCAACCGTAGTCTCAGCGACTCCAAATGGATTTACCACAAGCCAACCCGAGCTAGACCGTGATGCTTGAGACTCTCTGTCTCGGTTCTTTAGAGATCGAGAACGAAGGTTACTCTCCTTCTTCTCTGTTATCACTCACTCTGTATTTTGTTCCAGAGTTCTTCCAATCTCTTTCCTGTGATCTCCCCCTCGCGTCCGTCCCCTCCCAGACCTTTTACCTTCCTTTTCTTTTCCGGAAAGGTTGTGTGTGGCACGAATTTCCCCATGGTGGTCAGGTTTGAGGACTCCACGAATGGGCAGTTCACCCCCATCCCTCATTAACTCATGAGGAGCCTCTTCACCTACCATCCTAGTGATTAATTTATTTTGGGGCCAAGGAGCCACTCTTGGTTCTTCGGGCCAGTGAAGACCAAATATAGTTTGGTTTGGTGGAAGTTAACGCCACCATTCCAGGTGCCTTCCACCACCTTTCTTCAGCCATCGTGGTCTCTTTTTCAGCACATCCCTCTCCCAACAGTCCTGCAACATATATTCATATAATTATTTACATTCTTCGACCCTTTATACTAAAGTCCATTCAAATCACACATTCACATCTTTGATTTTTCCATAGTTCTTGGCTAGTATAGTTATTTTTACAAACTAGGGGAAACAGGGTGTTACAAAAATAATTATCCATACTTTATACTGAAGAAATATTAATAAAATATTCCTTTCTGGCTTAAGCTCCCTAGCTTTGCCCTTTTTACTTAACTTTTAGCCCGCACCATTTCCCTAACTAGTGGAGTTTAGTCCCCCATCTCTTTTATCATGGTCGATCTTTGCACAACGATGTATTTTATATTAATCATGAGACATATACAAAATTAGGTGCACTGGCCTTCAACATCTAGACTCTCTATCCTAATCAAAACATAATCATCCTAGATTATAATAACTGGCTCACCAGCCTATAAAACATAGCATATACACAAAGGCTTATTGGCCTCAATATCGCGTGCACTTAAGATGTTGCGCGCGGTATCCTGTAATGTGCACACTTCATCCTTTTGCTGCGCAGTACATGCATGCACTATGCCATGAAAGGTACATACCAAATTATATCAAACAACTCACCAGCTTACGTCTTGTATTCACATTTACAATTGGGTTCAGCCTAGGGATATTACAATCCCCTCCCCTTATTTTATGTACCGTCCTTAGTGCATCATGTACACACATACAACAAAATTTTCAATAATCCTCAAAAAGATGCAAATATTCTGCCTGTATTGCATCCTCATGCTCCCAAGTAGCATCCTCAGGACCGTACAAGGTCCATTGGACCTTTACAAGCCATATGGCTCGATTCCGTAGATTTTTTATTTTTGGTCCATGATGCATACCGGATGTACTTGAAAAGTGCCCTCTTGTTCCACCTGAATCACTTTCCAATCAATAACATGATTAGCATTAGGTATATATTTATTTAGCAATGATACATGGAATACATTATGAGAAAACATAGATGTAGGCAATGCAATCATATAAGCTACTGGACCAATCCTCTCTAGAATTTCAAATGCCCCACAATAGCGAGTTGCCAACTTTGAACAATTTCCCAGCTTCAGGGAACTTCTATTGGCCTTCAATTTCAAGAAGACATGGTCTCCCACATTAAATTCTGTCACATACCCACTACTGCATAATAATTTTTTTTGCTTTTCCTCAAGGGATAGAATCCCTAAATTCCTACGGGGGCCTAGCGCAGGATAGCTCTTCCCTTATCCACCTCCATGTGATCGTTGGTTATGACCACAGGACAAACCAAGAGGCGCCTTTTGCATTTCGCGACTCAACGATGCATGAGAGTCAAGTCTTTCGACTCTTCAAACCCAGAAACCTGATACTTGAGTTCTTGCATGAGATCCAATGACTCTCGATGTTTTGGATCCAACGGTTCATATCTTTTCGGAGTTTCATGAACCAGGAGTTCACGATGCAACGAACCCAAAACTCTTATCACTCCAATCCCTGAATCCCAATATGGGGATTCGTGTAGGAGATCAATGATCCTTGAGGATTTGGATCCAATGACCCATGGGTTTTCATAGCTTTCCCCAAACTCTGACCACTCACCACGCGTCTCCTTCGATGGACGATCTAGATCCTTTTAAGACTCCTCCTTTCTGCAACAGAGTGCATCGGGGTTTCGAGTATCGAGATTTTGCGACTTGCGAAGACAAGGGTTCTTGCCCTTTAGTCTCCCGGGTGCCGAAATGCCGACCAACAACCATGTGTCCTCTACAAATGGACGATCCAGGTAACTCCCATGGATCTTGGGATCTACGGTCCCGATTCCTCTGCTACTTGCAAAGGATAAAAAGGGTCAAGGAATTAATGCCTACGTTCCTTCCTACAATCTAATGGTCGCGATTGACCTCAGATATTCCGATAGGATCTTGTCTATCAATCGATACTTATCCCCACTTTAAACTATTTCGGGGTTTCAGTTTTCAGGATTTCGCGACTCGCGATGACCAGGGTTCTTTCCCTTTTATTCCCTGGGTACCGAAACGCCGAAACGATTACCAACTGCCACATGCCCTTATTAATGAACGGTTCAGGTACTCTCACGGACCTTTGGATCTATGGTCTGATTTCTTCACTACTCACGAAGATAAAAGAAGAGGTTGGGGAATTTAACACCCTCGTTTCTTCCTCCAATCTAACAGTCACGAATGACCTCAGATCTTCTGACAAAATCTCGTTCATTGCTCGATACTTAACCACACGCTGTCATTTCATGATTTCGCAAGTTGGGGTTTCGGGACTTGCGAGTGCAAGGGAACTCACCCTTGGGTATTCCGGTTATTGAAATGCCGAAGTGTTGAGGTCTACGAGGACCATTCTCCCTCATGTAAGGTTTTAAGACTTTAAACTATAACATCGTCCTTCGGGTCCTCAGGAAATTTACACCAGTTTTTGAAGACCAGACTGGAAGGTCTTCTCAAAGGTAAGGAGGTGGTCTCGAAAGGGTTCCTTTGTGGGAAAATATATCCAAGGTATCAGGTAGGACGACACAGGAACAAATCTCTTGAGAGAAGACTTGAAAATCTGTATTAGTTCATCATATATATATATATAAACATAAGCCATACATGGTCTTTCCAATAAAAACATGCAGCCATCATTTCTGATCAGAACACCATGCAGGTAGTCTTATACTGAAACCATTCATAATTGCATAGACTATGAACATACATGTCAACATATAAATTTCAAGATACAAGATATAACACTTATCAGAAAAACACCAGGTGATGCAACTGTTGAGAGGGGTGCTCGTTTCCACCCAACCGTAGGCTGAACAACTCCCAATGGATTTACCACTAGCCACCCCTGAGCTGAGACCACGATGCTACGAGACTATGTCTTTGTTTACCAGTGACCGAGAATGAAGGTTACTCTCCTTCTTCTCTGCTATCACTCACTCTGTATTTTCTAGAGTTCTTTTCCTTCCCTCACGTCTACCCTTGATCGCACACTCGTCCTACGTTTTCTCCTTTTAGCAAGGTTTCATGTGGCATGATTTTCCTCGCAGTGGTCAGGTCTGAGGACTCTACAAATGGGTGGTTCACCCCCATCCTTCATTACTCATGAGGAGCCCTTTTACCTACCAACTTGGTGAGTCATTTAATTTTGGGCCAGCAAGCCGCTCTTGGTTCTCCGGGCCAGTGAAGACCAAATACGGTATTGGTTTCGGTGGAAGTTAATGCCACCTTTCCAGGTGCCTTCCACCACCTTTCTTCAGCCATCGTGGTCTCTTTTTCAGCACACCCCCTCTCAACAATCCTGCAATATATATATTCATAATATTATTTACATTCATCTACCTTTTTCACAAGGTCCATTCACATCACACATTCACATTTCTGAGTTTGCCACAATACTTGGCTAGTATAGTTATTTTTACAGACTGGGGGAAACAGGGTGTTACAAATTCCCTGTGAGTTTTTCCCTTATCAGCATAGTTTTTCTTCCTGTCTTGGGCAGCCTTTAATTTTTTATTTTTTTTTCAACATTTTCTCTTCCATTTCCCTGAGCAAATCTGGCCCAACTACTGCTCTATCTATTGGATTATCCCAGCTTACTGGAGTATTTCACTTTCTACCATAAAGTGCCTCAAATGGACTCATCTTTAGAGATGCTTGGTATGCATTGTTATAATCAAACTCTACCAAGTGTAGGTAGTCTTCCCATTTTGATGGTTTATCCATCACATACATCCTAAAAATGTCTTCAATCACTTGATTCACCCTCTCTATTTTTCCATCTGATTCTGGATGATAAGATGTACTAAAATTCAAATTTGTTTCAAATCCATTAAATAACCCTTTCCAAAATTTTGAGGTAAATTTTGGATCTCTGTCAGACACAATTGTCTTGGGTATGCCATGTAATCTAGAAATCTCTCTCATGTGAACATGAACAATGTTCCCTGCCTTGTGAGTGAGCTTAACTGGAATAAAATGGGCAACTTTAGTAAGCTTATCCACCACTACCATGATATAATCATGTTTCTTGTTTGTCCTGGGTAGTTTGGTGATGAAATCCATGGTTACAACTTCCCACTTCCACTCAGGAATGGGTAATGGTTGTAGCAAACCAACTGGGTTTCTATGCTCAACCTTTACCTTTTGACATTCCAAACATTTGGCAATAAAATCAGCAACCTCTTTCTTCACACCTGGCCAATAATATTGGCTTTTGACAACTGCAATAGTTTTCTTATATCCTGGTTGCCCAGCATAAGGTACATTATGAATTTATCCCAATATCAGGTTTTTCAATTCCTGAGAATTTGGTACATAAATTCTTCCCTTGTACATGAGAATTTCATCATTATCTAGCTTGTATTCTTCAATTTTCTACTGTAAATTACCTTGTTGTAATTTTTCCATTAATTCCTTGTATTGCAAATCAAATTTTTCATCCTCTAAAATTATGTCTATCAAATATGATTGGTACATGCTAATGGTTGTAGCATGCAATTGATGCATTTTTTTGCTGAGTGCATCAACCACTTTATTCTCTTTCCCCTTGATATGCTTTATATCAAAGTCATATTCACTTAGAAATTCTAACCATCTTTTTTTCCTAACATTTAGTGTTGGATGATCAAATAAATATTTCAGACCATTGTGGTCTGTCCTCAGCTCAAACCTTTTCCCCATTAGGTAGTGTCTCCATTTCCTCAAGGCATGCACTATTGATGCTAACTCCAAATCATGAGTGGCATAGTGTCTTTCATGCTCCTTCAACTTTCTTGATTCATAACATATAACAAATGTTTTTTGACTGAGTCCTTCTTTACATGCGTCCGTGCATACAATGAATTCTTCATTTGGGTCTGCAATCCTTAGTATTGGAACGCTTGTTAATAATTGTTTCAAGTGTTGGAATCTCTTTTCACAATCCAATGTCCACTGAAACTTCACACCCTTTATTTGCAAGGAAGTGATTGGGTGTGCAATCTTTGAAAATCCTTCAATGAATATCTTGTAGTAGCCTGCAAGGCCCATGAATGACCTGACCTTTGTGACATTCTTTGGCACTGACCATACTCTAATGGCTTCTATCTTCTCAGGATCAAATGCTATCCCATCCTTTGAAATGATATGACCCAAATAATGAATTTGCTTCTGATAAAATGACCATTTTCTCAATTTGGAATACAATTGATGCTCCCTTAATACTTTCAAAACCATCCTCAAATGATTTTCATGATCTTCTTCTGACTTGGAATATATAAGAATGTCATCCAAAAAGACAATGACAAACTTGTCTAAATATTCTCGGAAAACACCATTCATTAAGCACATGAAAACAACTGGTGCATTTGACAACCCAAATGGCACCACTGTGAACTCATAATGAACATACCTTGTCCTGAAGGTGGTCCTGCTAATATCTTCCTCTTTAATCCTTACCTAATGGTATCCTGACCTGAGATCTATCTTTGAAAATATCTTGGCATCCTTCAATTGATCAAAGAGATCATCAATCCTTGGCAGAAGATACTTGTTCTTTACAGTCACGTTATTCAACTATCTGAAATCAATGCACAATCTTAGTGTCCCATATTTCTTCTTCACGAACAAGACTGGAGCACCCTAAGGTGACACACTTGGGAATATATACCCCTTCTTCAGAATTTCTTCAAGTTGCATTTGCAACTCCTTCAGCTCTGGTGTATTCATTCTGTAAGGAGTCTTTGACACGAGATATCATCTAGGCATTAAATTTATAGGTAAATCAATATCTCTCTTTAGGGGTAGTCTTGGTACCTCCTTGAACACATCTTCAAAATCTTCCAGGACTACATGATCTTCCAAATTTGACACCTTATATTTAGGTGTCTCTTCCATATGTGCTGCAAATATTTGACTCCCTTTCCTGTAACATTTCTTTAGTTGCAATGCTGAAATTTCTCTGATGGTTACTGCCCTGGGAATTCCCTGCACTTTCCTTAGTTCCTCTTCCTCATCTAAGAAAGGAAATGCTTTGTTATGATAGTCTAGGAGAGCATGATGTTGGTCCAACCAATCCATCCCAATTAGACAGTCATAGGAACCTAAAGGCAAGATGTTCAAATATGCCTTGGTGCTCAGTCCATTCATGTCCATAAGGCATGACTTAACCATCTCATTAACTTTTCTTTTGGCTCCTATATTTAGCTGCACCAACCAATATTTTCCATGCTTGCTTCTTGGAAAATGTAAACTTTCCACCATCTTAGGATCTATATAGCTATGACTAGCTCCTGAATCAATTAAAATAGAAATGGTTTGATTGTTGATCATACCTTCCACTTAAATAATATGTGATTGATACTTTGCTTGCTTGCTGTCCATGGATGCATAAATCCTTGGTACATTTTTACCCATGTCCTCCACTATTTCAGCTTGTTGTACATTGTGCACAGTCCTCCCTTTTTCACCTCTGTGAGGACAATCTATAAACATATGATCTCCTTTACAACCCCAGCATTGAATACGTGGTTGCCTCGGCCTTTGACCCCCTATGTCAATCGTTCTAGGTTCTCTAGGAGTTTGTTGTCCCTGAGGATTATTTCTGAAGAATGGAGGTTTAGATCCCTTCTTCCTCTGATCCATCTTGAACTTCTTTTTGTCTTCCCAAGATTTTTGGAAAGTTGGCCTTGATTTTTCTTGATCATATAGGAATTTATCTCACCTGATCGTCTCCTCCAATGTCTTGGGATCATCATAATGTATTTTGTCACTAATAAATAATGGTAATCCACTCAAATACCTTTGAATCTTCACTGTTTCATCCTTGATGAAAGAGACATACTTCAGCAGTTCTAAAAACCTTCTTTCATATTCATCTATTGTCATACTCCCAAGCTTGAGTTCAAAGAAATCTTTCATTTTCTTGTCCTAGTATCTCTTATTCAAGTATTTGTTCTCAAAATACTTCTTGAATTCCCTCCAACTAACACTTTTCTCTTTAATGTGATGCACTTGCACAAGTTGATCCCAACACATGGATGTCTTTCCCTTGAGTTGATAGATGGAAATTCTACCTTCTGCATGAGAAGAACAATTATGCAATTGAAAATACTATCCCATGCCCAATAGCCATGTCTCTGCATCTTCATCCTTCTTGTGCTCACCATCAAAAGTAGGAGGTTTGATTTTGTTCATTTCTCCTCGTAGCTCATCCACCCCAGACCCCTTATGCTTCCTTACAGGGGATGGACTTGAGATTTTATGTGCCCTCTTATTGGAATGCTTTGGGGAGTGATGGTGATGCCTTCTAACACTTCTTTCTTTTATTTTCTCATCAGGAGGTCTGTGACTTCTTGATTTGCTTGAGCCACTCTCCTTATCCAATTTCTTTTCTATTATGTTCAAGATCTCCAATAACTTCATGTTAAAGTCATACTGCTGCTCCTTGACTCTCATAAGCCTTTCATTATCATCTTTATGGATTTGGACATCCTTTTGTAAATTTGTAATGGTTTCTACCATATTCATGTTTTCATCCCTTCCTTCTCCATGTCCATTGGAGTTTGTTCCTTCAATGCCCATATGGACATCCATCCCTCTGATTTCATCTTACTAGATGTAAGTCCCTTGTGCCTCTTCCATTACTCTGGACTCTGTGTTTATCTTGATCTATTTTTTGTTAACTCTGCATAATGTGAAGCCAACAAAACTTTGTCAGGCTAACTATTTCAACAATTTCATGAAAAATACGAACCATTTTGGTTCAATAATATATCATAACTTTTTCTTCTGATTTCCTGGAAAATTGAATGCCCAGATAAATTTTATGGGTGGATATTTAGATTCCATAGTCCAATAACTTTCCAACACCTACTCCCATGCTCAATTCCGAGTCTTGAGCAAAAAGTTAGGGCTATTTAAAAATTGTCCATTAATTTTTCTGTCAATTTTTCAACTTGGCGCAACTCTGCATTGTAATTATGCATTTTTGCACCTACTCTATTGGATATTTCGTAGGAGCTAAATTGGGTTTCCTCATTTACTTATTATGGACATTCTTTCCAAGTTTCACCTCATTCTGGTTTCTGGGATGCTAGTTACATCCTGCTGAAGTTCTAGGCCAATTTGTGTTTTTGGTCTGGAATGCTACAAGTACCTTCTTTTCCATATTAAACATCTTTATCTTGCCTAGAAATTTAATTCATCTCTAGGAATGTCTTCTATGGTTCAATAGATTTCCATTGACTGCTCCTTTTCCTCAATCGGATTCCAGAGCAGAACGTTATGGCTCTTGGAAGTTAATTGGGTCTTAAAAATTACCCTCCATTGTTTGTGATGTAACTTTCTCATAAAGGCTCCATTTGACGAACGATTTACACCACTAGAAATCTCTCTCCGAGCTCTTTTATTTGAGCTGTAGAGATAGAGTGTGCCTTGGCAATCTCTATTCTCATTGTTTTTGAGTAGCTAAAAACGTTGTTATGGCCCTCAAAAACGTGCTGCAAAAAGATGGCATTCAAATGATATAAAATGTCGTGGAAATCCACTTCTTTCTATTGTTGTTCGCCTTCCAAACGACTTATTGCGCACAAATTTCAACCTGTACACCCATTTTTACCATGTGTAGCAAAACCAATGGTAAATCATGTTCTACGCACCTATAACTACTGTGCATCACTTCTCTGTCGCACCAATAACTAGCGCGCACTACTTTTCTGTCACGCGCCAATACCCACCGCGCAAAAATTTGGTTATTGCACTATACATGTTGTGCACAGTTTTTGTATCACACGTTGATATTCTGCGCGCATTTCACTCTATGCATTGCACCATGCCAAAGTTCCATATGCTCCACCACACACAAATACTCTGCGTGCACCATTGACTAAACTGTTGCACGACAACATATACCCATATTGCGCACGCTCCAACCAAACTCCTTTGTGCTCTGCCAATACTGCATATAGGTCGTGTGCCATTATTATCTGTGTGTACACTGCGTGCACCTTCTTATGTGTGTGCACACCACCCAATGCTAAATTTAGTGTGCGCACCCGCACACCAATATTTTTCGGCGTGACGCTAAAATCTTCTGCACGCACCCTCACACCATATTTTTCCACGTGGTGCCAAAATTTACCGCACGCACTCGCACACCATATTTTTCCACACAGTGCCAAAATTTAGCACGCACACCAGCAAGCAAACAGTTTTCCGCACAATGCCCAATTTTCACATATCACAAGATTTTTACTGTGCATCAATTCCTCGTGAATTTCATTGCAGAAATTGGGGATTTTTCTTAACTTTCTCCCAATTACCATAGACATTCTACAACTATGAAATTCGTTCAATTTCAACCCGATAACACTAGTTCAACCTATGTAACAACAAATCGTTGTGGGTTGACGTATCTGAAACAAATTTACCCAAAATCAGTTCATGAATTGCGAATTTTACTTACTAATATCGCTCCATCTATCATGGCTTCACTGTAACTTCAAATTCGACCCATTCTAGATCCGAATTTTCTAGAACAGATATTAAATCAGGAATATCTCATCACTTGACCGAATTTCTCAGTTTTCCCCGAATTCAACAACAGAAATTGTGCAAGATACCAGATATATAAAATATGCAGAACAGAAATAAAATGCTAGAAATGGAAAAATAACAGTAAAATATCCAGCGTAATCTCCACAATAACATAGAAATGATATAAGAACAGCAATAGAAATAACACTTTGATTCAGAAAGAAATGTTCATAGGCCTCTTTGAGGGGGCAACCTCCAATCGAGAAGCACTATGTTACAATAATCTCCAAGCTAGGGTTTTCATACCCTCGACCCTTATTTATACAAAATGTCTATCAAGAGAAACATCTAGAGGAAGATACTTCTAGAAGCGAAAGCTTCTATTAGGTCTTCTTACATCCGCCTTATTCTATTTTATTGAAAGGCTTTATTAATATTGACCTTTATTACATCCGAATATATTAATCTACCTATGTGAAGGTTAGGACCCTAACATGTCCGTCCCCTTAAAAATAGCCTTGTCCTCAAGGCTTGAGATGAGGAAACTGCTACAGAATGGTAGTTGGTTCCCAAGTGGCATCTACTGGATTCGTATCTTTCCACTGGAATAGCACTTCCTTGATGGTTCGCTGACGCAAGAGACACTCATGCTGGTCCAAAATTGCTTCTGGTTATAGCCAAATGGATCCTTCTTTAGCTAACTCGGGAAGGTTGGTTTGAATTTGGCACCGAGTTCCAATCACCTTCTTTAAGCATGAAACATGGAAAACTGTATGTAGCTTCGACTGACTGGGCAGAGCTAACTGATATGTGACTTGTCCCACACATTTAAGAACTATATAAGGACCATAAAAGTTGGGCGCTAGCTTCTGACAATGCTCGGCCTTGAGGGAAGTTTGCTTGTACGGTTGCAGTCTCAGAAACACCTGATCCCCTTCTGCAAAATGACATTCAGAGCGACCTTGATCTGCTTGTTGCTTCATGGGATTTTGTGCCATGACCAAGTTCTCTTTAAGGGTACGAAGAATATCCTCTTGAACTGTAAGTGTTTGTTCAACCGCCTGGACCTTCGAGGTACCCGATAAGTATGAGAGAACTGAAGTTGGCTTCTGTCCATATACTGCTTCAAAATGAGTCATGCGAGTAGCTGTATGGTAGGAAGTGTTGTACCACCATTCGGCTAGGGGTAGCCATTGAACCCACTGATGTTGTTTTTCAAAAGCAAAACACCTCAAATATGTTTCCAAACACTTGTTGACAACTTCCATTTGACCATCAGTCTGGGGATGATAAGTTGTGATGAGATGCAATTGGGTGCCCTGGAGCTTAAACAGTTCTTGCCAAAAATTACTTCTGAAAGTTGGGTCACGATCAGAAACAATAAAGTGCGGCATTCCATGAAGCTTGAAGACATGGTCCATGAAAAGTTGAGCCACCGTGGATGCAGTAAATGGGTGTTGAAGAGCACAAAAATGAGAATACTTGGAAAGGAAATCCAAAACCACCATTATGACTGATTTATTCCCTGATTTGGGTAAGCCGGTAATAAAGTCCATAGAGATATCCTTCCAAACAGCCGGTGGAATCGAAAGCGGTTGTAGTGTGCCCAGATATTTGACTGTTTCTCCCTTGTTGCGTTGACACACCTCACATTTAGCTACAAAATTACGAATGTCCTGTTTCATACCATCCCAGAAAAAAGAACGTTTGACTCTGTCATATGTTTTGGTGAACTCTGAGTGCCCCGCTGTGGGTGTAGCATGAAGCTCCAAAAAGTACCGTGGATTTAAGATTTGATTGTTTACTTAAATACAAACGGCCTTTGTATCGAAGCTCATCCTGTATCCAAGAGTACCCTGTGGTAGCCGAAGCCTTGCTCTGCAATTGCTAGATCAGATGCGAACTTTTGGGGTCTTGAATCCATTCATGTCGCACAGCTTGGAGCCAATCGGGTACAATGAAGGAAAGAGAAAAAAGGGATCCTTCTTCTTCATATTTTCGGGACAGTGCATCTGCCACTACATTGTCTTTGCCCTTCTTGTAAATGATCTCATAATCATAACCAAAGAGATTAGTCACCCATTTTTGTTTCTCTTGGGAGGAAATGCGTTGTTCTAGAAAGTACTTGAGGCTTTGATGGTCGGTCTTGATTTGGAAGCGTTACCCCAATAGATAAGGGCGCCACAACTCAACGGCATGCAGAATAACCAACATTTCCTTTTCATAAATGGGTTTTCCCAAATTCCTTTCAGACAGTTGCTTGCTGGTGAAGGCCAAAGGTCGACCCTCTTGCATAAGGACAGCGTCAATTCCTTTCCTTGAAGCATCACATTCCAACACAAAGGTCTTGGTAAAATCAGGAAGGGCTAGAACCAAAGTGGTGCACATGTTCGTCTTCAAGGTTTGAAAAGCTTGAGCAACGGCTGGAGTCCAAGTGAAAGAGTTCTTTTTAAGGAGAGCAGTGAGAGGTGCTGCAATCTTTCCATAGTGCTTAACAAACTTATGATAATACCCTGTTAAGCCCATAAATCCACTCAAGCTTTTGAGAGTCTTTGGGTGCGGCCTATATTGCATAGCTTCAATCTTTTTTGGATCCACCTTGACGCCATCCTTGCCAACCAGATGACCCAAGTATTCTACTTCTGAGACACCAAAAGCACATTTAGACTGTTTTAGAAAAAGTTGGTGCTGGGAGAGGAGATGGAGAACTTGATCCACATGAGTAAGATGGTTGGTCTAGGTTTTTCTATAGATGAGGATATCATAAAAAAAAACTAAGACAAAATAGAAAAGAAAGGGACAGAAGACATGATTCATGAGGCTTTGGAAGGTGGAGGGAGCATTACACAAGCCAAAGGGCATGACCAAAAACTCATAGTGGCCCTCATGAGTGTGAAAGGTCGTCTTGGGAATGTCTGCCTCTTTCATACGTATCTAGTGATAGCCCGAGCGAAGATCAAGTTTAGTAAAGAATTGGGCACCACTCAATTCATCCAGGAGGTCATCAATGACTGGAATGGGAAATTTGTCTTTAATGGTCAGTTTGTTGAGGGCACGAAAGTCAAGACACATTCTCCAAGAACCTTCTTTCTTCAGGACCATGACTACAGGAGAAGAGTAAGGGCTCGTACTAAGGTGGATAATGCCTGCATTAAGGAGTTCCTGGACCATTTTTTCAATTTCATTTTTTTGTGAGAAGGGGTGGCGATATGGACGGATATTGGGAGGAAGACTTCCGGGTACAAGGGGAATGGAATGATCATGAACACCGCAGGAAGGAGGGAGGCCTTGGGGAGTGGAAAATACCATTTGATGTTTAGAAAGGAGAGCTTGGAGGTCATGCGACACCGGGGGTGTTTCTATTGCTTGAATGGCATCGAGTTGGGCAATGACACCAGAATGACCTTTTTTGAGCATCTTTTCCATGCGATGGGAACTAATGACCTCAGGTGAACCAGTAGTGATGCACTGGAATTTATATTGGTGGCCTTCCTGGTCGAATTGCATGGTTAATGCCTTAAAATCCATGAGAATGGGACCCAAAGTTCTTAGAGAATCGGCACCCAACACAATGTCACAACCACCCATGCCGATAGCAAACATATGGGATTTTAGGTGGTAGTCACTGATTTGGAGACACACATTTTCACAACGCCCTCCAAATTTCATGGAACCACCATTGGCAATCATGATTTGGAAATTATTGACAGCATGGATGTAGCAATGAGTTTCTTGGGCAATGCAGTGATGAATAAAATTATGGGTGCTTCCACTATCAACCAGAATGATGACCTTCCGATGCTTGATGTAACCGATTAACTTGAGGGTTTGAGGACCGGAAAAACCAGTGAGAGCATTGAGGGAAATGACGGGTTCTACTTCGGGAGGTTCTGAGGGAGGGGTTATGTCAGTGATTTCAGGTGACTTAGATACAAGGGAAGTTTCAACATCCTCTTCTGAAATGTCCTCAGAGATAGCCATAAAAATATTTTGTTCCTTACACTTGTGGCCCAAGAAATATTTTTCATCACAATTATAACAAAGGCCTTTGAGTTGGCGTTCAGCCATTTCATCCTTGGTCAATTTTTGGATTTTTAATGGGGCGGAGGGAGTAGTGGGAGTGACGGGTATAGGGCGAGGGATAAAAGAGGGTTTTCGGTTTTGAGATGATACCACCTGTTGTGCTTATTTATCCCTTTTAGTAGCTTCCACCCAAGGCGAGGGTCGAGCCATGAGGACATGGGCCCGAATCTCCTCCTTGAGGCCACTAATAAAACACTCTTGAAAGAAAGCATCAATCATGCCCTCTGTTTGAAAAGCCAACATTCAAAGGCAGCTATGAAGTCTTCTATTGTTCCAGATTGTTTCAATTTTGTCAAATGGCCCAAATGGTTGGTGTCTGTGTCAAAGCGTTCATAAAGCTCAGTCAGAAATTGGGTCCAAGCAATATACCCTTGACGGGAAGTTTTTCTCCATTGCCACCATTGCCAATGTTCTTGATCTAGATGGAGAACATCATACCAGAGTTTGGCCAAGTCATCGGTAATGCCATATAAAGAGAAATAATGTTCCATTTGGGTTACCCAACCAGTGGGGTCCGAGCCATCAAATTTGGTCACGTCCACCCGCGGAAGGCGTATGTCACGTTGAAAGTGATGGGA
>ML790149.1:58349-72451 GCA_009831015.1 Picea engelmannii | reverse complement strand
GGTGGGGTCAAATTTTTTGTCTAAAAATGATATGGATGAAAGTGATAAGGGCGGAGAGATGAATCCAATGGAATAGGTCTCAAATAATGGTAAAAAAATTTCTAGACTTTTTTTTTTTTTTTTTTACACCTGCGGAGTTATACTCCGGTCTGAAGAATACTGCAGTGATGAGATTCCCAAATGTTTAACCAAAAAGAGATGTGTATTTACTTAGCAACCCGAACACAGTTGCGCCACAATAGATCTGGTCTGTTTTTAATTCGTTTATGTTTCTGTCCCCCAAGGGTTAGGTATTCAAGGGTTCTATAAACAAGGGTTTGCCCTGTGCTATAGCTCTCTGATATACGTGCAGGGTCCAACAATAGTACTCGGCCCAATATCTCAAGGCACTAACTAAGGAGGATAGACCGTACCCTTAGCCATACTACCTGACTACCCAGGTACTAGAGAGTATCTTTCTGAGTGTTGTTCTCGGTGACACTATAGTATTCCGGCGGCCGATAGGTTTATCTAAAAAGGGCTTCAAGAAATCTAGGTCGATCCGTACACAGGTGTTGTCTAATGCACTACCACTCGAAGAGGTACCAACAAGGGTTACAAGGGTGGACAACATATGTGCGCTTAAGAACCACTTGTATTTCCTGCGTGTACGAATCCCTCAACCACGGGTTTATGTGAGTAACAACAGATCTCTATGGTTTAAAGACACCAGAATACGTCTCTACCCTGAAAAAAAAATTCCCACAATTTCTGCCAAGGAAAGTGCTCTGATACCACTTGCAAGATACCAGATATATAAAATATGCAGAACAGAAATAAAATGCTAGAAATGGAAGAATAACAGTAAAATATCCAGCATAATCTCCACAATAACACAGAAATGATATAAGAACAGCAATAGAAATAGCACTTTGATTCAGAAAGCAATGTTCACGGGCCTCTTCGAGGGGGCAACCTCCAATCGAGCAATGCTCTGCTACAATAATATCCAACCTAGGGTTTTCATACCCTCGATCCTTATTTATACAAAATGTCTATCAAGAGAAGCATATAGAGGAACATACTTCTAGAAGCGGAAGCTTGTATTAGGTCTTCTTACATCTGCCTTATTCTATTTTATTGAAAGGCCTTATTAATATTGACCTTTATTACATCTGAATATATTAATCTACCTATGTGCGGGTTAGGACCCTAACAAATTGGGGTTTTTATCAATTCCATGCCATTGTTTCTAAATTCACCATGGATGCTCCGCAACTTGAAATTTGGCCACTTCAAATCCTCTATGAAATTTCGCGTCAATTTAACTTCCTCGGCCCATCCAGGCTTAGTGTTAAAAACTGAAGCTATGATTGTTAGAAAAACAGGACCGTGGAGCAATAAAATAAAACAAATGTGGAAACAAAACATGGAAGATACACAATACAATAGAGACACAGATTTATGTGGTTCACCCAGTGTGGGCTACGTCCACCAGAGAAATTACCAACTCCTTCCTTTATTATTATCCAGCATATGAAGGGATACAACCTACAACAAAACCCGTTGTAACTTCCTCTTCTTTCTCTCACAGTCTCCTATCTCAGAATACAATATTCGTTGTCATACATAGCCGCAATACACTTTCCTCATAAAAAAGGGTTTCCTTCTAAGGAAAAAAACCCTAATATAATTTCTACTATTAGATCTGCGACCTTATAATGAACGGTCTAGATTTACAATGAAATTACAATGTACTTTTACAAGACAATTTTTCCTTCTGGGGCTTCGCCCCTGAACCCCTGCTGGGGGCCCGCTTGCCCCCAATTGGGGGGATAGCCCCCTCGGACCCCGCAAAGGGGGTACCCCCCCTCTATACTCCCGTGCGTGGAAGAGTGTACATACTTCTAGGGTGTAAATACTTCATGGGGTATAAACACGGCTGAAAGTAAAAGACCTTTGAATCAGGAAGATAATCAGGCTCGACAACCAACAATGATACCATATTTAAACGTCCCAGTCACCCATGGTCGAGCCACGCTACACAAGAGAACACTTTTGTTCTCTCAGCGGAATATACCATAACATACTCAACATCCAACTGAGTTATGCCACATAAATTTCTCCAAACTACACGCAATTAAAATATATATACACACAGAACTCTTGCAGAAACATATGCATAAAAACTAAACAGACAAATACATTCTGTAATTGCACAGATTCATACTGAAATAACAATAACATATACATCCAGCATATACAGGCAATACTCATAAAAATAAACACGTAAATAACAATGCAACATGTAAATTTATCACACAATTGACACTTATCTTTGTAAGAATATCACCAATTGTGTGCAGACCTTCCATGAACCTCCCGACCTTAGACCACACTGCTCATCACTCTCAGCAATGGATCACCCCCGAGCTAGGACTAAACTCCACCCGGGTAAAGGGGTTCCTAACCAGGCTAATGTCTCATGGACAACAAGAAAGACTCTGTCACATGTTCCTATTCAAAATAACAGCCTACATTCCCTCATTCCCCACATGCCTGTCCCACCCTAGGAAATCTGCCTCTTCTATGCTCAACAGTCCTTCGGCTGCCCCACTTCCTTTATGGGCTTCAGCAACATGATGGACATGAAGTATCAGAGCCTTGCAACTGTAGTTTAGCACATTTAGGAAATCAATTCCTAGCAATTCTCTCACCCAGAGAGAAATTTCTCACAGGCCTAACAACCCACCTCTTCAATCTCCCACGGGCCTGGCAACCCGCTTCTTCAATCCAAATCCAAAGCTAACCACCTACACAAACATATACGACTATGGATACAGTTCAAGTACATTGAAATGAATGTATGAAGGATAACTGACCACGTGAGTGAAATGGTCATGGAGTCATAGCTGAATGATCAATGGAATGATGGAAAAGATGATCGGAAATGAACTAAGTCCCAACAATATGTATGCATGTCCCCAACTTGACACTTTTCATGTTGGGAGTTACTTTGGCCCACTTGTCCCCAACTTTAGAACTTAGGATAAAATAATTATCCATACTTTATACTTAAGAAATATTAATATAATATTCCTTTTTGGCTTAAGCTCCCCAGCTTAGGCCTTTTTACTTAACTTTTAGCCCCCACCCTTTCCCTAACTAGTGGAGTTTAGTCCCCCATATCTTTTATCGTGGTCGGTCTTCACGCATCGATGTATTTTATATTAATCATGAGACATATACAAAAATAGGCACATTGGCCTTCAACATCTAGGCTCTCCGGCCTAATCAAAACATAAGCATCCTAGCTTATAATAACTGGCTCACCAGCCTATAAAACATAGCATATACACAAAGACTCGCTGGCCTGAATATCGCGTGCACTTAAGATGTTGCACGCGGTATCCTGGAATGTGCACACTTCATCCTTTTGATGCGTAGTACATGTGCACACTATGCCATGAAAGGTGCATACCAAATTATATCAAACAACTCACCAGCTTACATACATTTGTATTTACATTTACAATTGGGTTCAGCCTAGGGATATTACAAAACTAGACTATTTGGAATCTGGAGGGGTGAGCAATTTCTTATTATTTAAGGGTATCTCTATCTATTTGTCTGTCAAATCTATCATCTTTCTTATCTTATAGGATTCTTTGTGAACGTAAATCAAATTCATGCGCTGGAGGTAAGCCTAGTAATTCTAAGGGAAATACATCTACAAACTATGATAGTACTGGGTGTGACACATTGAGTACGTTGTTTCTATCACTCACTACCTGGCTTTGCCTCCACAACATTTGCATAATATCCATTACCATAGAGACAACTAAATCAAAATTTGTTCCATGAAGGAGTGACATGGTGCAACAATTGAGCTACAGGTGGAATATGAACTATGATATAAGGAAGGTAAAGTTAGGATCATTCCGAAACTACGATGCAGTTATCCTAAAGCTGATCTGATCAAAGTGCCAAGGTGAATTCCCTACTATGTTGAGAAAGACAAGAGATATGACTTTCCTTTCTCAAGTAGCACTGAAGATAAAGAGAACAACCCATGTTTGCTATGGCGCCTAGTGGTTCGCTCTCACCTTGCTTAGTAGGCTTTCTCACACCTTTCTCAGCCCGCTCGCTCCCACCTTGCTTAGTATGCTCGCTTGAAGAAGTGTCTTATGCATTACTACCAAAAAACATTGTGAAATAGATAAGTTTTATGTAATACAGTTTTTGTATAGATATATCGAACGCGTGGAAAATAATTTCGTACTTGTCAAGTATGTGCATAGAGCACGCTGCTTGGAAGGTCATTAGATTATTTTTTTTATTTCTATGACTAAAAGTTGAAAAAGGACGTTGGAAAAAGAAAAAACCATAAATAGTTAGAAATTTACTTACAAATGATTAAAAAATGAATGCTTTTGAATGTGCAGTTATCATAGCCGCTAGCTGTGAATATCAATTTTACACTTGAACCTCTGTCGTATAATCAGAGTTTATGATCAAATATTTTAACCTTTCCATGATCTCTATCATTTCAGTAGATTCTCATGGTTCTATTATAAATTCAAATAGAAGGTGCCTGAGCGTGTGGCTTTTAATGCTAGTGACAAGCTTGGCTTTGAACTGCTGGGGTCCATATTGGTCGTCGACTTTGGATGCACAGGGCATAGTCTCTAAGCTTCCCCAGGGTATGGTCATCCGGGGGTACGATCTCATGGAACGATGATGCCAAATTTGACAACGAAAACACCCTCGACTGTTGACGAGAATCTCCACAGGCTTTACCTTGTCGAGGAGAACGCTGACCAAAGCGCCAAGATTGTTAATGCCATTGCCAATCATTTTCGCTCTATCTTACTCCTCATTCGTACACGATTCCAATTGGATTATGCGCACTGGGATTTCATCGGTTTTGATGCTATGCTCGGGATTCATATTATTTTCATCTACATGTGCATACTATGCACTGGATGAGGAATTTTGGGGGTGAAAGTATTGCCAAAGAGAGAATTCGAAGGAAGGAGAGGAAAGGGGAGATAGCGAGTCTGGGAGATATTGTAGTCGTAGGAGTCATAAATATTTTGATTGTGTAATCTAGCTAAGAAGATGGGGATGGTGTATAAAATGAAAAATAATATAAGATCCCCGGAGGTAATAACAAGGAACGATGTGTCACCTAAATCGTATATGAATACAAACTAAATATTTGTAACATGTAGGCTTGTGGAGAGTTACTTCATTATTAAATAAGAAATTTTCACACAAAATAATATATCAAGTTACAAGATTATAGTCAAGGGCGTATGGTTATAACAAAGTCATCCAAATGTAAAACTTTTTGTACATTCAACATTGTAAAACTTTTTTCTTCAAAGTTCTAATAGAAAAACAGCCAACAGAGCAGAATTATGTGCATTTTGTTCACTTTTTATTACTTCTATTCTTAATATTGTAACGATGGGAAGCGAAAATATAAAACGACAGTTTTATTCTATTGACATCTATGCCCTTTGTTTTTATTGTATTTTGGATTGTAGAAAGAAACTATCAAATGTGTCAGGGAAAACTTGAAGCAGTAGGATTTTCAAAACTCTGAATCTGCAAACAATTTTCTGAAAATGAAAAGAAAAACATTGGCTTGTAAAAAACAACACAGTGATTTCATTTAGTGATCGTTATAGTTATACGGCCGAACTGGTCTCACTTTACTTACTTCTGGTCTCACCCATAGCAAGGAAGGAAGGCCCCCGCACACCTTTACGAGGGAAGATCTGTTATTGATGTTACCCCAAAGCACCCTTCGCAAAACCAAAAGTAGACCAAATTGAAGTTGGAGTAGATTGGTTGCTTAATCACCATAAAAGAAAGCAGTTAGGTGTTGCGATTTTAGAGAGCTTTGTTTCTTTATCAATATTTCCCCCTTCGTTACCTTATTTGTTTGTGTGATTAAGCTCCCTCTCCTTAAAACAATCAATCGAGTAGCTATTCCACCAAATAAGAACTATTTCACCGGGAGCACGAGCTGGGTTGAGCGTAGCGTTCTGGCACAGACACCTCCCCCTTTTCTCTCCTCGGGGGCTGCTCGACCTCCCGGTCTAGGATCGTTCAGTCACCTGACTCATATCAACTCTTCGGTTCCTTGCTGGAACCCAATGCAAATTCTCACAGATCCCTCTTTCTCCAAAGTGTAAGTTCTATCACCTCGTGGCCCTCTTCTTGGATTTTTTGAAGAAAGCTGACAACGGTACTAGTTCTCTATGCTAGGCCCTTTAATCAAATGGCCTCGGGCTATGACCCAAGGCTAAACTCTAACGGGCACTTTGGGCTCCGGGATTAGTATTTTTTCACAATAGACAACTCCTATTTCTCCGAACTCCAAATCGGCGAATACAACTAGGTGCAAGGATAACAGTCTCTGTTACTCCCTTAGATCAACGACTGTGATCTATTCAGACTCTGGCCTTTGGGAGTCTCTCTGCTCTACTCTCCCCTTTTCTTCTGGAACACCACTTCTTCGAAATGTGTGGACTTCCTCCACGTGTCCCTTCCAGAGCCCACGGTCTAGATTCACTCTGCTCCTCGCGACTTCGTGAAGATTTCCATTTTCTCTTGGCGAATATTCTGGAACTCTATCTCCCAGATCTTCCGATCTTTCACCACCTGTCTCCTCTTGACGATGGGTGATTCTGCTTGAATTCGAAACTTCTAGACTTAGCAAGTCCTCAATCTTGTGCACACTTAGCACTTCTCTCGTTGTTCGAGACTTGGACTTATCTTGGCCTTTTTGCACTCCTTACAGAAATTCTATGCGTGTTGGTGCTATTTCTTCTAAACTTTGCTCGACTCAAACCTTGAAGGATCTCGGCTCTTCTGTGTCCTTCTACAAACCTTCTGGTGCCCTCCTGACAACTCGATGCTCTTTCTCCTGAGCTTGTAATATGAACTCACTTTGTCTGTGGCGCACTCCTTGCACTCGGTTAAGACTTCAGACGGCTTCCCCCCAACACTTGAGAATCAGTTGATCTCGTGTGCACTCGCACCTACTCAATGCCCTCCTGGTAGAGTATTCAAAAACTTTGTGCTACGCTTCCTCCTCCCCAGACTTTCCTCCAAGGTATTCAACAACCTTGAAGTTCTCCCTTGAGTCTGTGAATTATTTTGGTGTGCCCTCTTGGCACATTCTCCTCTGACTTGAAAGAGTTCATACACGCACTCCTTGCATCGGCTCACAGAGTTTCAACTCTATGTCGTGCATTCTCTGCACTTAGCCTAAAGAACCCATAAATAATCCAGCGAACTCACAGATAGAGAATCATATCTCTATCCCTACAGATGAAATCTAACATACACACCTACAACATAAACAAACATGACTGACATTCACAAAGAAAACATCCATTACAAAGGAAATTGCAAACAATCAAATCTATTCTTTCCTATTAATGGAAGAATGCCAATTACAATATATGAGTCTGGACTACAACTGAGTCTTGACTCTCAACTCTCCTCTTTGGCTTACAATGATTTTCCACCCATCTTCAACAGCCTCTACCGTCATACAATACAAAGATTTATAAAAGAGGGCTCGACGACCTTTCCCTCCAAGCTATGCTAGTGGTGTCTAATTACCATTAAAATGCCTATCTACTGAGGCAGATTACAATGAGTGGAAATATATTACGAATCGGATTTAGATCCCTCCTACCGTCATCCACTTAAGGAGACCTCATCTATAGCATGTGTGAAAGCACAACTTGGCTCTTCCAGCCTGACAACATTAATTTCCTTGATTACAATTTAAATTTTGAGGGAAAAACAACAGTGTTGACACCTCTCTCCTCCTTTGAATGTGCACCAACATGATAGACATCTAGTGCGTGCTGAGGTGGAGAGATTCTCCTGCATCATACTCCACTGCTACAAAAATTCATGAGCTCATGCTCATGAGCTTCTCAACTCTGTTGAAATCCTCCTAGATCCCAAACTTTCTCCTGGAGCTATCCTCTTTCTTCTCTGCTTTGTTGCTTCTATTGTTGCTTCCCTGCTACTTGTGCAAGATTTCCTCTTCTTAGCTCCTCTCCATTGACAACCTCCTTCTCTGACTTCAAAACCAACTCCCTTATCTTCTGTATCACCTCTTCCAACTGCTCTACTGGTTGGTTTTCCTTATGCAGTCTACTCGGTTGCAACTCCTCCTGCTTCCCTAAGGGCAGATCATCATGATCTCCCATGTTGTTTTCATCTGTCGTGACGCTGACTGGCCACTCTGTCACATACTCCAACTCCGCAGACTCTTTACTGAGTTGTTTCTCAGCTATCTTCCCTGACAGGTTATCTTCGGTCTGTTCCTCTACTGGTAAACTTCCAGCCTCCTCCAACTACTCCTCAAACTGGTATTTTTCCTCCTCTGGCATGACTATATCCTAGTAGCCACCTTCTGGTTCTGGAGCATCCAACCAATCCTCCAACATCTTTAACTCCATCTCCCACTGAGTGAGCGACTCAGTTGTGTGCTCCTCTTTTGTTGGGGAATGTTTCAATATCTTCTCCTTCCCCTCCATGACAGTCTAAGATCATTGTCCTTTTGTTGCAACCTCTACAAAAAATATTCTAGCCTCTTCTCAGTTGCTTGGAAGGAATATCTCAATTCCTCCAATGACCAAAATGCTCTCCTCATCTTTCTCCTTGGTGGTGGAAGTATTTAAATTCTCATCGTCTTCATTCACATGGCTTGCAGCTCCACATGGATCTTCATATGGATGAGGCCTTTCTTTTTCCTTCTCTCCATTTGTCAACACCCCTTGGTGACATGAACTCTCAGCTAAGCTCATTTCCTCTCCCTTTCCCACCTGAAAAATAGGGATATCTCCTCTTTCCTCCTGGAGGTTTATGAGATCAATTGATCCCTTCTTATTGCCCACTTGGCAATCTATGAGACCTCTGCTATATCTCTTTCCCTCACCACTGAGGTTTTCAACATATCTTAGCCACCTTTTTAACACATGTTGTTTCCTCCTCACCAAAAAATTATGAACAGGCCACTCGGATTTCTATTTTAAAGGCCACTCGTATCTCCAATGTACCTTTTCCTCCTGATGCATCTTCAATGCTAGCTTTTCCATATCTGCATGGATTTCACTGAGCTCCTTGTCCATTTCTGCTTGCCTCTTCTGTAGGCAGTCTTCTCTTCAACTGTGCTTATGGCTTTCAACAACCATCTTGCTTTCTCACCTACAACCAACCTAGTTGTTTACCATCTGTTGCAAACCTTGCAACAATCTCTACAGAGCATCACACTATGTCTCCCTTCACCTACTATCTACAAGATAACTTCTGATACCTCTTGATGATATCAACTTACTCCTTTGTCTCTGCTACCTGAAAACAAATTCAGGCTTTGATACCACTTGGCGCAAACACCCACCTTTTCTCTCCTCAGGGGTTAGTCGACCTCCTGGTCTAGGATCGTTTAGTCACTTGAGTCAGATTGACTCTTTGGTTCCCTACTGGAACCCAATGGAAATTCTCATAGGTCCCTCTTTCTCCAAAGTGCAGGTTCTATCACCTCGTGGTCCTCTTCTTGGCTTCTTTGAAGAAAGTTGATAGAGAAACTAGTTCTCTGTGTTAGGCCTTTTAATCATATGACCTCGGGGATAAACTCTGACAGGAGCTTCGGGCTTTGGGATTCGATTTTTTTTCCAAAATAGCCAACTCTTGTTTCTCCGAACTTCAGATCAATGAATACAACTCGCTGCAAGGATCAACGGTCCTCGTTGCTCCCTTAGATCAACGACTATGATCTATCAGACTCTGTCCTTCGGGAGTTTCTCTGCTCTACTCTACCCTTTTTTTCTGGAACATCACTTCTCTGAAATGTGTGGAATTCCTCCACGTGTCCCTTCCATATCCCACAGTCTGGATTCACTCTACCCCTCATGACATCGTGGATATTACCACTTTATCTTGGCGAATATTCTGGAACTCTATCTCCCAAATCTTCTGATCTTTCGCCACCTGTCTCTTCCTGACGATGGGTTATTTCTCTTTCCTTCAGGACTTCTAGACTTGGGAAGTCCTTATTCATGTGCACACTTAGCACCTCTCTCGCTGTCTGAGACTTAGATTTCTCTCGGCCTTTCTGCACTCCTTACAAGAATTCTGCGTGTGACGACACTAGTTCTTCTAAGCTTTGCTTGGCTCAAACCTTGAAGTTTCTCAGCTCTTCTGTGTCCTTCTACGGACCTTCTTGTGCCCTCCTAACAACTCGATGCTCTTTCTCCTGATCTTGTAATATGAACTCACTTTGTCTTTGGTGCACTCCTTGTGCTCGGTTAAGCCTTTAGACGACTTCCCCCCAACACTCCACAATGTGTTGGTCTCATGCGCACTCGCACCTACTCAATTCCCTCCTGGTAGAGTCTTACAGAGTATTCAACAAATATGTGCTATACTTCCTCCTGCATAGACTTTCCTCCAAGGTATTCAACAACCTTGAAGTTCTCCCTTGAGTCTGTGAATTATTCTGGTGTGTCGTCTTGGCACATTCTCCTCTGACTCGAAAGAGTTCATACACACACTCCTTGCATCGACTCACAAAGTTTCAACTCTCTGTCGCGCACTCCTTGCACTTAGCCTAAAGAACCCAAAAATAATCCAATGAACTCACAGATAGAGGATTCTATCTCTATTCCTACAGATGAACTCTAACATACACACCTACGGCATAAACAAACATGACTGACATTAAAAAAGAAAACATTCATTACACAGGAAATTGCAAACAGTCGAATATGTTCGTTCCTGTTAATGACAGAATGTCAATTACAATATATGATTCTGGACTGCAACCGATTCTCGACTCTCAACTCTCCTCTTTGGCTTACAATGATTTTCCATCCATCTTCAGCATCCTCTACCAACATAGAATACAAATATTTATACAAGAGGGCTCGACGAGCTTTCCCTCCAAGCTACACGATTCGTGTCTAATCACCATTAAAACTCATATCTATTGAGCCAAATTACAATGAGTGGAAATCTACTATGAATCGGATCTAGATCCCTCCTATCGTCAACCACTTACGATGACCTGATCTACAGCGTGTACGGAAGCACGACTTGGCTCTTCCATCCTAACAACATTAATTGCCTTGATTACAATTTAAATTTTGAGGGAAAAACAAGAATGTTGTCACCTCTCTCCTCCTTTGAATGCGCACCAACGTGCTAGACATCCGGCTTATGTTGAGGTGGAGAGATACTCCTTCATCACGTTATTACAGTCTTCAGGTTCTGTTCCTTCACTTCATAGCTTTGGTCCTTGAAGAATTAGTGGTTGCGCATTGATATCTATCGCTTGGCCCCATAGCAGAGCGTTTGAGAGGAGCATGATCGCTAGTGTTGGATGACTTCATTGCGCTTTTATTGGTAATTGGAAAATCACTAGTTTAAGTCATATCGGGTTGTGTTTCCAAGGATGGAGAGGATTCAATCATTCAATTACCTTTAGTGATCGGTTATAAGTGGACAATTTTAAAAGAGTTGAAGACGAAGCATAATTTCAAGAGGTCAATTTTCTTAAGGCTGAGAGTCTAATTTAATCTTGAATTGATCACGAGCCAATTTCGCTTTGGAGGTTATTTTTCCTTTTTCATCGCCAGTATGGAGTTGGAAGGCACCATTGTTTATTTCATGTCATGACATCTCATTTACCAACTTATATGGAACCCTATTTTCTACATAGAAGAAGGATTTTCTACATAGAAGAAGGATTGAGAAGAGACTTGTGAACGGTCATGGACTTGACTTAAATATTTCCATCAAATCTCCGTTTACATTAGACAACTCCATTCCATCTCTTCATTTTTTACTCATGAACCATGTTTTCTTAGAAGAAAGGGATGTTGGAAGAAAGGGTAGTTGTTGAATGTAACTTTCAATTAATTAGATTAATATAGGTGTAGATCTAAAAGAATTATTTGATGGCTTTAAACTTTGATTTTAGTTTGGATGTTCTTTGGTCTTTGTTGCAACCTCTCGTTTTCTTCTCCTTCTCCAAGAATTTGATGGTCAATTGACAAGTTCAATGTTCTCCAAGAATTTGAATGCGAACCCTATCACTCAATGTTCTATTGATCATATCAACATTCAACTATAGTAAACGACTGAGAGTTTTTCCAATATTTTGCACATAAATCAAAGTTCTTTAACCTAAAGTTTCACTCTTATATTTCATCTAACACCATTTTTATACTTATCAAATACGTCCAACACTTTTCATTAACTAAACACAGGCTTTGAGGTCTTATTTGGCCTCTTTTCGAGGCCAAGAACAATTAAACTTAGGAAACAAAGTATCTATCTTCTATGTATTCTAGGAAGGTGAATTAATGCTAGACTTTAAGTTAAGCATTAATATTAAACATTAAATGTTTCATCTTTGAAAAATTCTTTGAAAAGGTACATTGATGCTCAATTTAAACTTCTGTCATTCAACGTGGCAATGTTGTTTCTGCATATGCTTTGCTGCTCTTTTCTTGGCACGACATGCCTGCTTGCCTCTTCTATGCTTTTCTTTCCACGACATGCCTTCCTCTTCTAGTAATGTCATTTTTCACTCAGCTTCTCTCTGAACAAAAGGAGCACTCCCTTTTCACTTGCTAGTATAGCCTACTTTGCTACTATGGCTGGTGAAAAGGGGAGAAATCCCGAAACGTTGCGTTCAGGGGAAAGCAATCATGATATTCAGCGACAGGGCTGTGATTTAATCTTTTACCGAACTATTTCCATGTCTTTTCTATTGTCTCGTGTGTTCTCTCTCTTTCCCATGAAAATAAAGCAATCAGAAGAATACAACTATGCCCATTTCTTACCTATTAAAACAAAGAGGTTGATGGGCTGAATTTCTGAATCTGTTTTTATCATATCTTGTACATTGTTGGTTGTGGAGACAGAAGAGTACGAATATGGAAAGATCGTGTTGTACCTGGTGTTTGAATATATGGATTGTGATCTTCTAGACTTCTACAACAAATGTTCCAGCTATAAAACAAAGAGGTTGATAGGATGAATTGCTAATTCTGTGTTGTTGTTCATATCTTGTAGATTATTGGTTGTGGAAACCGAAGAGTACGAAGATGGAAAGATCCCGATGTACCTGGTGTTTGAATATATGGACTGTTATATTCTAGAGTTCTACAACAAATGTTCCAGCTACGATACGCCAGAACCTCCCCTCATCATCAAGGTCCACTTAATTCAATTATGTCCATGCACATTATAGAGATAGATTAGCACTGTAGTGTTAATAATATATTGAAATAATCCGTCCATGTGTTTGCGTTGCAGAATATGATGTATCAGTTGCTTAAGGGAATCAAATATTGTCACGGACACAGAGTGATGTACAGGTTAATCATATCATTTTTCTTATCTGTTGAGCTTAGAAACCATTTAAATAAGCTTATCTTTTGTTCTGAGTTTAGAAACCATTTAAACCAGATAAGCTCCTTTTAAACTAGATCTATTAAGTTTAAAGGGGAAGATCAAATCCTTTTGAGAGAATGTTTTTTAATTTTGAAAAATTGATTAAGCATCATTGCGTTGAAACTCTAAAGTCACTTACACGCTATTGTATATGAATTTCGATTTTGCATAGACTTGAAGACCCAGAATTTGCTATTGGATATGGAAGCGGGAGTGCTAAAGGTTGCAGATTTTGGACTTGGACAAGTTCTACAGAAGAAGTACAAGGCCTATACCCAAAAAGTAAGGGGCTTCTGGAATTGTATGCATACTTGGAATAGAAAATGGCTAAGTTCTGTAAAACATTAAGAAATAACAACTAGATGAGGTGAACATTTTAATGTTTTCATATACAAAAAACCAGTACTGCATGTCCCTCCTACCTGCTACTTGATATATGAATGCGCATAAAAGTGCTTTGGATATCGAGGATTCTCCCTGCCTGGTTAGCCTGTTGAACTAGATACTTGTCAGCATGCTGATATCTTGATCGATACAACATCAATAAAAATAGGTTATTATGATTCAATTATAATATGCAGTCAATATTCCATACCTGAAGATGGATTTTTCGTTGCTAGCAG
>ML790149.1:0-11789 GCA_009831015.1 Picea engelmannii | reverse complement strand
AAAACCGATTGTCCCATAGTGCACTTGGGTGAAATACCCCAGAAGAGATATTCACTAGAAAGAAACCAGAGGTAAGCCATCTCAAAATATTTGGCTGCCCAATATTTATACATATTTTAAAAGAGAATAGAAACAAGATGGAACCCTCAGAAAAGAAGGGAATATTTGTGGGATACTGTGAGGTCTCCAAGGCCTTCAGGATTTATATACCAGGTCACCACCACATTGATGTCAGCAAGGATGTGACCTTTGTTGAAGATGAAACTCTCAATAAATCAAGAAGATGCTATCTTGAAGAAGTATATGAAGAGGAACCCGTAATCCCCAAAATTGTAGAATCAGTGAGGGAGGTTCCTAGAGCTGCAGAACCAGTGAGGGAAGTCGTAACTTCCCTTGATGAGGAAATTATAGAATATCATGACATAGTAGAATTTCAAGAACCTCGTCAGATGACAATCTCCCATAAAAGAAAGACTTCTTGGGCAAGATAGCTTATTCAATATGGAGAGAAGTATGGTGTTCCCGAAGGAACCACGAGACAGGTGAAGAGACCTAAGCCATTCTCTAGTTATATGGCTTTGATGTGTGATCTCCTAGAGAAAGAGCCTACTTTCTTTGAAGAATCCATTCAGAAGAAAGAATGGGAAGATGCCATGATAGAAGAATACCAATACATAAAAAAGAACGATGTATGGGAAATAGTTCCTAGACCAAAGAGAAAGGATGTGGTATCTTCCAAATGGTTCTTCAAAATAAAACATGTTGTTGATGGAATTATTGAGAAGTATAAAGAAAGATTTGTCGCTCATGGATTTTGTCAAAAGGAAGGCATTGACTATGAAGAGACATTCACTCATGTAGCCATATACACTTCGATCAGAACCATCATAGCACTTACAGCTAAGAAGAAGTGGAAGCTACACCAGATGGACGTAAAGACAACTTTCCTAAATGGTGTCATTGAAGAAGAAGTGTATATAGAGAAACCTTAAGAATTTTAAGTTGAAGACAGGAAGTCTCATGTCTGCAAGCTGAAAAAGGCTCTGTATGGATTGAAGCAAGCTCCTAGAGCCTTATATGGCTGGATAGACAGTTTTCTGACGATCTTAGGCTTTACCAAGAGTAAAGCATATTCTAACCTTTACTTCAAAGTTATGAATGATGAGCCAGTGATATTATTTTTTTATGTGGATGACTTATTCTTAAGTGGAGAAGAAAATCTCATCATTGAATGTAAGAAGAGGCTCGCCTCAGAATTTGAGATGAAAGACCTTGGCCTAATGCATTATTCTTTAGGTCTTAAGGTATGGCAAAGTACAAAGAGGATCTTCCTTAACCAAGGGAAGAATGCAGTCGAAATCTTGAAGAGATTAGACATGTTAGAGTGCAAGTCCATGAATACACCCATGGAAATGAAACTGAAGTCGTTGGTCAACACTTCGTCAGAATTTATTGATGCCACACTGTATAGACAGATCATTGGATCAATGATGTACCTGACAAACACCAGACCAGATATTTGTTTTGCCATGAACACCTTAAGTCAGTTTTTGGTAGAACCCAAACATGTTCACCTAGTGGCTACAAACATGTGATGAGGTACCTTAAGGGTACATTAGATTGTAGTCTCAGTTATGATTGAGATCATGATTTCACATTGAGTGGGTACACTAATTCAGATTGGGCTGGAAGTGTTTTTGATAGGAAGATCACTTCAGGATGTTGTTTCATTTTGGGATCATCCATGATCTCATGGAAGAGTAGGAAGCAATCTAGCATTGCTCTCAGTACAGTGGAAGAAGAATACATTGCTGCGTGTTCTTCTCGCTGCGAAGCTATATGGTTTCGTAAGTTGTTGACCGGTCTATTTTACCTAGAGATGGAAGCAACCATGATCCTATGTGACAACCAGAGATGCATAAAGATGACAAAGAATCTTGTATTCCATGACAGGTCGAAGCACATAGAGATCCGATATCATTACATTCGTGACATGGTGTAGAGAGGAGCCATAAAGCTCCATTACATTAGCACAGATGAATAGGTTGCCGATGTGTTGACCAAGCCTCTATCTCATGTAAATTTTGAGCAATTTCAAGATAAGATTGGTATAGTCTGAAAAGACCTTCCTCGAAAGGGGGAGTAACGCTGAGATGAGATGTGACTAGTAATGTGCTTCCAGATTGATAGCTGTGACATAAATCTAGTCTAGTATCTTGCTTCCAGCTTTATTTCTATGATGTAAAGCAAGACGATGAGATGAGATGTGACTAGTACTGTGCTTCCAGCTTGATAGCTATGACGTAAAGCCAGTCTAGTATCTTGTTTCCATCTTTATTGTTGTGATGTAAAGCAAGACGATGAGATGAGATGTGACTAGTATTGTGCTTCCAACTTGATAGCTATGATGTAAAGCCAATCTAGTATCTTTCTTCCAACTTTATTGCTGTGACATAAAGAAAGACGATGAGATGATATGTGACTAGCACTATGATTCCAACTTGATAGATTTGACATAAAGTTAGTCTAGTATCTTTCTTCCATCTTGATTGTTATCATGTAAAGTAAGACGAGTACCGTGCTTCTAGCTTGATAGCTATGACGTAAAGCCAATCCAATATTGTGATGATGAGCCAGCCTTGTGCTGTGATGATGATGTATTAGTTTCATACTAATCCATATTGATGCAGATGATGATTACATTCCTTTGAGAATGACGATGCTACCGATGATAAAACTTCCGATGATTTATAGATATGCTAGTCAATGTTCCAAGATGATATCAATGATGTTGTCCTCCTGATGTTGTTGATGATGCAGTCCTCTCTCTCACCTGATGTTGTTATAGAATACCCTTCTTGTTAAGGGGGAGTGTTGAAATAATGTAACTGCAAAGTGTATTCTAATTATTATTGATATATTATTCATTGGATCAATCCCCATTGTGGATTGATCATGTCGTATATTGTAAAGGACCAAATCCCCTTTTGTGGATTGGTCAAAATATAATTGTAATAGTCATAAGAAGAAGTTGGCCCCAGAATATATTAAAGAGGCCCCAAAATATACTAAAGGTGGTTATAACCACACAGAAGGAGAAGTTGACCCTACTAGTGAAAAGACAACTCCACACGTGCCAGTGTTGTATAAATAAGGAAGCTAGCGCCTTAGTTAGACACACAATCACTTGTTCATCGAGAGACAAGTTTCAGAGCTGCAGTTGGAGAAAAGAGAGAGAGAGAGAGAGGCACATCCTTGGGAGAGGACTTTCTATATTTGTTTGAGTTATCTCTTGTCATTGTATTGGCTATCTATAATAAGGAAATTTTGTTGGGTTTTCTCCCCCATGAGGGTTTCCCAGGATAAATGATGTGTCTCTTGTGATTGTGTATTTCTCATTGATCCTATCTTATGCTATTGTTATTTATTGAAATGCAAATAAATATAATAATATCTTAAACATTAACAACATGTTGGGTTTTTCGGCATATTATGTGCTGGAAAATCCCATCTCCATCCCATGATTCCCAATGCAACATGCCCATCATGCAAATTGGAACTTATGTTTGTCCCCAACACAGTGAGTCTTCCTCGAATTGATGTGATCCTATGATTTAAATTTAGATCATCTATGAGTGGCTTGTATTTGATTGCACATCGGAGAGCCAATAATCTAGAGAACTAGGTTGTCAAGTCAATCCAACAAGGTATTGGGAAGGTTAAATAACACATCTAAATTTTTTACGCTGATTGATTGTCACTGACATGGATCTTTCAAGTGGAATCAAGTGGCATAAAGGTAGAAGAGATATTCCAATAGGTGTAATCTCTCACTTTTCTTCACTTATTCTTTCCAAAGTTGTCCCCTCCCAAGTAATATATGGTTGAGTGCTTAGAGTATCTCTTCTTATTTCAATCTATGATTATCCAATCCCACAACTTGCAGGTTGAAGAATGAGAGGAAAGAAAAGATCAAGGCCTACGAGTTATAAATTTTGATTCCCACCATACAGAGTCAGAGACTATGCCCAGAGTGGGTCTTTGGTGTGCTAGGAAAAACCCATCTTCGTCTCCTTTGCAGTCTCGTGGGATAAAAACTGAATGTTAAGAAGAAAATGTCAAGATTCAAGAACACTTTTTCCCCCCCTACATGTAACAACCCAAAATGTTTTCAAACTAAAATAGGTAAGGTTCATGGATATTTGGTATAAAATTGCAATTGCACCATTTTTTTGAAATGAGCGTTGTCATGCTTATGTTTTTTTAGTTTGAATGGAAATTGTGAGTGTACGAGGATCTTGGGAAATGAATTGTAAGTGTATAAGAGCATATTATATCAGCCAACTTAATTTGTCTCTTCTTTTATTTAAAAAAAATTAAGTTAACAAAATATATTTAAATGATGGGCATAAATAAATATAAAACATCATGTGAAGAGAAATTTTGAAAAAAAACCTATCATAAAAAAATTCTTAAGAGATTGAAATGCACATCAAATATATACCCTGAATCCAATCCTTCTCAATGTCAATGTAAAAAGTTTCTTAACTTTATACATGATTCCATCTTTTTTATATCTATTAAACAAAATCAAATTAATCTTATCAAACATCCATATCTATATATAAAAGTTATATGTAACTAAACAATAATGGCAATAAACAATTTATTTGTGAGATTATTAAAAAAATGAAATATTGAAATAATAAAAATCATAAATATTGAAATAATAAAAGTTATTATAAGTATATAATAGTGTGATTTGAATATTTTTAGTTCATTGGTCGAATAAAATTCTTAAAGAAATTTACACTTCCAAATTTTGGTTATTGACATACCACATTAGATGATCTTTAACAAAAATCTAAAATTCCAAGGAAAATATTAAAATTATAATCATGATTTAAAATATTGAAAATTTAAGAATATCATTTTTTTTAAGATCTTGAAAATTCAAAGATATCTTAAATGTATTTGAGCATTGATAATGTGTATCTAAATGTATTTTTGAAAAAGTATGGATATTTTTATAATAACTTTATTGAAGTTAAAGTTATTACTATTTTCAAATAATATGGAAATTGAAATTATATATACTATTAAGTTAATAAATTAAAGTTATTATTATTTTCAAATAATATGAAATTATATATATTATTAAGTTAATAAATTAAAGTTATTATTATTTTTAAATAATATGGAAATTATATATATTATTACATTAATAAATTAAAGTTATTATTATTTTTAAATAATATGAAAATTATATATATTATTAAGTTAATAAAAATACTGTCCGCGGGGGTGTAGATCGATTGACAAGTGTCGTGTAAATGGAAGGAAATATGTAAAAGAGGTCTCAAGTTTTATTCTCATCCTGATTTATCCGAAGGCGTGATTGCACATGGTGCGATTCTCCCTAGGGGTTATAAGGAAGCCGATGGGATTTGACCCCATGTCACACAAGTACGATACTGTTGTGTTACCGATTCCCCTAGTCACAAAAAAAAACAAAAAGTTAATATGAATACAGTTCCCTATATCGGGTGATAAGGAAGACATTGTCCATGGGGTCGACACTTGAGGTAGACTACCACACATCCCCTCCATTCGTTGGTGCCTATCACCTGATACACAACTCCGCCACCTCACTTAATGAACATTAAATTAGATGCTAAGATGTGTAATATTTAGCTCACGATTCTTTGTTGTCGTCCTGTACATGCCCAACTCATGATGCGTCGACGATACCTCTACCTCACCAGGTATGTCCCTTCCGTTCAGTTCTTCACCATGGACACTCCATTCTGTTGGATATGTGTTATATTTTGGTGATTTTTTCATCTATTTTTTTGCGGTTTTTCAGCACATGGTTTTCGCTGATGGTTTTCTATTTTTGGTTAAGGAATTAGGGTTGTTGAATAATCCAGGTCATTGGATTAGGGTTTTCGATGTTGTTGGCTCCTATATGTATATTGTATTGTAAAAAATGTATGAGGTGATGAATATTGAAGATATTGATTTTCCTGGTTTGGGTTTTTAGGGGAAAAATATTTGTGTAATGCGTGTATTTTCCATTGTATATTTTATGTTCTTTTATTGAAAATTTGTTTCCAATAAATAATTGTACAAGGTTAAAATCTACATTTGATATTAGAGAAATTATTGGCTTCAAGGGGACGCCTTTGTGGTTATGGGTTTGGCTCAGGACTGTGATAAGCCTTGTTATAATGGGAGATATGCACTATTGATTCTTCAGGTGAAAAGAAATGACAAGCAGTTTCAAAATAGAGATCGCGAAGTTTAATGGGCAAAGTTTTGAGCTGTGGAATCTCAAGATGGAAATTATGTTGGTAGACAAAGATTAGTGGATCACAATGGATCCAGGTACTGCACCAATAGGAACATTATCATATGACTGGTAAAATATTGATCGAAAGGCGAAGAGCACAATCTAATTATGTCTCTCAGGTTCAATATTATTGAATGTGTCAGAGGAAGCTACAACAAAGGAATTATGGGATAAGTTGGGGACTTTGTATCAGTCTAAGTCCCTGGTAAACAAATTTTTCCTGTGGAAGAAGATGTATAATATGAGGATGAAATATGGAGACTCAGTGATAGATCATATGAACACTTTCAATACCGTGGTAAGTCAGTTAGTATCTGTTGAGATTAAAATTTCAGATGAAGATAACTGTAGCAATTTACTACGATCTTTACCAGACTCGTGGGATATTTTGGTTGTGGCCATAGGTAATAATACAACTACCTTGAAGTTTGATGAAGTGGTCTCATCCTTGTTGTCAGAGGAGATGAGATAGAAGAACATGGAAGGACATAGCACAAATGCATTATTTGCAATAGGACACTCCTAGGAAAGAAATCGATCTAAGTCCTCAAGTGGGAGATATAAGTCTAAGGGTATATCTAAATATCCCAAAAAGTTTGTAAAGGTATGCTGGAGATGTGGAAAAGAAGGGAACTACAAGAAGAAGTGTAGATCTAGAAACGTTGAGAGAAATAAGGGATATGAAAATGCTCCTTCTACAAAACAAAAGACCTCCAAGGAAGAAGGAGAGGAGGTGTACTTGGATTCTTGAAGCAGACATGCATATCATGAGGCATGGTTGGTTGACTCAGGTGCATCGTTTCATATGACTCCACACAAGGAGTGGTTCTGTCAGTATGAAAGGTATGATGGAGGTAATGTTTTCCTAGGTTATGACTCGACAACCAGAATCATAGGATGAGGAAAAATCAAGTTGAGGCTCATAGATGAAAGGATTAGAACACTACCCGGTGTTCTTCACATTTTAGGCTTGACCAAAAATTTGATTTATGTAAGAAAAATGGACGATGCTGGGGTAAAAACAATATTTGAAAAGGAAAGGTCTGCAGGATGGTTTGAGGAGAAATGTTGTTGCTGAAGGGAGTTCGGTTTGGAACTCTATATAATCTGTAAGGAAGAACTATTAATGATGGGTGTAATAGTTCCATTGTTCCTGATATTGAAGATGAAGAAGAAAAAACTCCTATAGTCTCTAGAGAAAATGTTATGATGTGGCATCAAATATTGGGGCATATTAGAGAAGGGATTTCAACTACTACATGGTAAAGGTATGGTTGAAGGTATATGCAAATCCTCTCTGGATTTTGATTTCTATGAAGATTGTGTATATGGGAAGCAGAATCAGGTAAGATTCCCCTCTGGTGCAACGAGGGAAGAATGAATTTTATAGCTAATGCACAGTGATTTGTTTGGACCTGTGTCAGTTCTATCATTGGAAAAATCTCTATACTATGTCTCTTTTATAGATGACTTCTTGAGTGATAATTGGATATATTTCCTCAGGAAGAAATAGGAAGTCTTTGATAGGTTTAAAGAGTTTAAGGATCTTATTGAGAATCAAAAAAAGAAAAAATTTAGGGTGTTGAGGAGGAATAATGGTGGAGAGTTCCGCGGGAATGAATTTGAGGAATTTTGTAAGAAGTGCAGTATAGAAAGGTAGAAGACTAATCCATATACACCTTAGCAGAATGGAGTTGCGGAAAGGATGAACATGATGCTAATGGAAAAAACAAGGTGCATGCTCAATGGTGTCGGGTTAGGGAAAAAATTATGGGTAGACGAAATGTGTATTGCATGTTTTATGGTCAATCGATCACCCTCATGAGCACTGGATGAAAATACTTCACATGAGGTATGGAATGGTAAGAAAACATCTCTCTCACATCTCAAGGTATTTTCCTGTAGGCCTATGTTAAAGGAAAATCAGAGGAAGCTAGACAAGAAGGCTGAAAAGTGTATCTTTATTGGGTATAAAGATGGTCTCAGAGGTTATAAGCTTTGGAACCCAAAAATTAAGAAGGTTGTGTATAAACTAGATGTGGTATTTAGAGAAATGAAATATTTTGTCAAATAGGAAGTCCTACCAAGTAAGGAAGAACCAGTGAAAACAAAGTTTAAGTTAAAGGATGATGAATCAGAGTCTACAAAAGAACATGAATAAGAAGAAGAAGATCCTCATACTCCAACATTGAGGAGATCGATTCAGGAAAAAGGAAACCAGAAAGGTATACTCTATATGGTTTCCTTTCTAATTTTTCCTTGTCTTTTATTGATGATGATCCTAGAACTATTAGGGAGGAAGTCGATTCAAAGGATGGAAAACTCTAGAAAAAGGCCATGGTCGAAGAAATGGTAGCCTTGGATAAGAATGAGGCTTGGGATCTAGTGGAGTTTCCAACTGGAAGAAATATCATTGGAAACAAATGGGTATTTAAAAGGAAGCTAAATGCAGAAGGAAAAGTGGAGAAATACAAAGCTTGGTTAGTAGCAAAAGGTTATTCCCAGGTTGAGGGAATTGATTTTGGTGAGATTTTTTTCTCCTGTTTCTTAATTAACCTCTATTAGATTTCTTTTATCTGTTGTTGTTGTATTTGATTTTGAATTAGAACATATGGATGTGAAGAAAAAATTCCTACATCGGGATCTGGAAGAAGAAATGTACATGAAGCAACCAAAAGGATTTGTTGTAAAGGGAAAGAAGGAGTTGGTATGCAAGCTAAAAAAGTCCCTATATGGTTTAAAACAATCACCGAGGATTTGGTATAAAAAAATTGATACTTATATGTTGGGACTTGGGTTCACAAGAAGCAAAGAGGATCAATGTGTGTATTTCAAATTAATTGGTGATCATTTGATTTATTTGGTCTTGTATGTGGACGACATGTTATTGATAAAAAACAACAAGGAGATTATCCAGGATGTGAAAACTCAGTTTTCCTCTAAGTTTGACATGAAGGATCTTGGTGGTGTAAATTTCATTTTGGGCATGGAAATTGAAAGAGATTGGAAAAAGAAGAAACTATGGTTAAATCAGAGAAAGCATGTCGAGACAATATTTCAAAGGTTTAATATGTAGGAATGTAAACTAGTTAGGGTCCCTATTCATGTTGGTGTAAAGTTATTTGTGGATCACTGTCCCAAGATACAAGAAGAGGAGGAGGACATGTCTCATGTTCCATATGAGAGTGTTGTTGGCAGTTTTATGTATGAAATTGTTTGTACTAGACTGGACATTGCAGATGCAGTGGGAGTTTTGAGCATACATATGTCAAAACTAGGGAAGGAGCATTGGACAATTGTAAAGAGGGTTCTCAAGTATTTGTGTGGAACTATTAGTTATGCATTGTTCTACCAAGGAAGACCATGATTGGACAAAGTGTTGGACATACATGGATTTGTAGATGTAGACTGAGCTAGAGATCTAGATTGCAGAAGATATACAAGTGGGTATTTGTTTAACCTATTTGGAGGAGAAATCAGTTGCATGAGAAAAAGATAGTATGTAGTGGCACTCTCAACTGCAAAAGTTGAATACATGGCATCCACTCATGTAAGCAAGGAATAAATATGGTTATAAATATTATGTTCAGGCATTGGGTTGGTACAACAAGATGTAAGGATAGATTTTGAAAGTTAGAGTGCAATTGTTATGGCAAAGAACCTAGATTATCATTCAAAGACAAAGCATATTGATGTTCAATATCACTTTGTGAGAGACATGGTTGAAGAAAAGAAGGTGTTGTTGATGAAGGTGGGCACTTTGAAGAATGTTGCAGATTCATTAATAAAATCTATAAGCACTGAGAAGTTCTCTTGTTGTAGAGGATCTATGGGCATTTTTTCCCTGGATTGTTGACTATGTAACCTTGTAACCCCCTAGAAATTATATATATTATTAAGTTAATAAATTAAAGTTAATATTATTTTCAAATAATATGGAAATTATATATATTATTAAGTTAATAAAAATATAGTTCCCTGTATTGGGTGACAAGGAAGATATCATCCATGGGGTCACCACCTGAGGTATACCACCACACATCCCCTCCATTCGCTGGTGCCTGCCACTTTATACACACCCCTGCCACCTCACTTAATGAACAAAATAGATGCTGAGCTGCGTAATATTTAGCTCAGAGTTCTTTGTGGTCATCCTGTACATTCCTAACTCATGATGCATCAATGATATCTCTCCCTCACCAAGTACGTCCCTCCCATCTGGTTCTTCATAATGGACACTCCATTCACATTAAATTCAATTACTCACCTCTCCTGTAATCATTATGGCATTTCCTCCAACTCTTTCTCCACTTCATCGTCCATCCTTTTTATCTATGTTCCTCATCTCATTTGGGTCCCTCACCTTACCTTCCCATTATTCATCCCCTGCCTCAGATTTTCTCCCTTGTCATTGGCTTTCCAACTTTCCTTCTATTTGACCCTCATCTTTCCTACCCAAGCTCTAATGGCTCGGGGTTGACGCTCTCATTGAGGACATGGGGTCTCCTTCCACACTTTTCTACAATATACGAGCTCTCATCTTGCAATCACGAACAAATATTCCTCTGAGTCCTACATCACCCATACCCCTCCCCATAAGAAGGTCAATATTGACCTTGCTGAGGCCGATATATGAGTTTTACGTCATTTTGTTTTAGATGATCAGGTCTGCGATTCAACTAGTTCATGGATCTCGGATACCGGGAACACCAAGTATCGGGTTTCTCATTATCTAAAGATTGTAGATATTTGTTGGCACATGAACCTCCTATTGGGATGCATCTTAGAGGGTCGTAAGAATGACAAGAATGAATTTTTTCTCTATCTCGATGAAATTCAAGCTCAACTTCGACTCCATGAGTACAAAATGAACCTGTTGGAAAAACAGCTAACGGGACTAGACCTCTCAGGCGTCACTATGCATGATGCATAGGTGCCTCTGGATGAAGGCCAACCCTCAACTCAACTCTTATGCTTTTTGGGCTCCTTATTTTTTTATTTGGTCTAGGGGGTCTTGGGATTTTAATCCCACCTTGTCTTTGTCATTTTAGGAAAAATCAACAAAAACAAATTGGGTTAGATACAAAGAATATCATTACTTTTATTTATTTTCATACTTTTAAGTTCAAAAGACAATATATCTATATTATCTCAGACAACTTGTTGTATTGTTGTTGGTATGGTTTCCCTAGTGGCAGACTAGCAACAAGTTTTCTGTATATTTTTACAATAGCGATATAAAGAATCCGAATAGTTTACAACAAAAAAAAAGTTAATAAAAATTAATGTAGTGAAGAAAATTATTTAATTTATAAATATTTAATAATATTAATAAAGATTGATTGAAACTATAATTTTTTAAAATAAAAAATCAATAAATGAATTCCTCACACATATGTTTTAAAGAGGATTTTTGCAAAATCCATTGAGACACACA
>ML790148.1:458012-475684 GCA_009831015.1 Picea engelmannii | reverse complement strand
TTGAAATCAAAAGATGAAGTGTTTGGAAAATTCAAGGAATTCAAAGCCTTGATAGAGAATCTCTCTGAAAGAAAAATCAAGATACTCAGGTCAGATAATGGAGGAGAATACACCTCAAAAGAATTTGTAAGCTTTTGCAGAGAAGTCGGGATTAAGAGGGAGCTCACCACTCCCTACAATCCTCAACAAAATGGTGTAGCAGAAAGAAAGAACAGAACTATAATGGAAGCAGTGAAGACTATGATCCATGATCAAGATCTTCCAATGCACTTATGGGCAAAAGTAACAAGAACAACATTGTATTACAAAACAGATTATCCCATTGTGCACTTGGTTTCAAAACCTAAAAGAAATGTTTTCCGAAAAGATGCCAGAAGTAACCCATCTCAAGATATTTGGCTGTCTTGTGTTTGTACACATTCCGAAAGAAAAGAGAACCAAGCTGGACCTTTCAGGAAAGAAGGGAATATTTGTTGGATACTGTGAGGTCCCTAAGGCCGTCAGAATTTACATACTAGGTTACCATCATGTTGAAATCAACAGAGATGTAACCTTTGATGAAGATGCAACACTCAAGAAATCAAGGAAATGCCAGCTTGAAGAAGTATATGAAGAACCTGTAGCTCCCAGAGTTGCAGAACCAATGAGGGAAGTCACATTTTCCCCTGATGAGGAGATTCCAGAAGATCATGATATGATAGAATCTCAAGAACCTCCCCAAATGACGATCTCTCACAAGAGAAAGCCAGCTTGGGCAAGGGAACTAATTCAAGATGGAAAGAAGTATGGTGCCTTAAAAGGAACCATGAGAAAAGTCAAGAAACCTAATCCATTCTCCAGTTATATGACTTTGATGTGTGATCTCATAGAGAAGGAGCCTACTTGCTTTGAAGAAGCCATTCAGAAGAAAGAATGGGCAGATGCCATGACAGAAGAATACCAATCAATTTTAAAGAATGATGTATGGGAAATAGTTCCCAGACCGAAGAGCAAAGATGTGGTATCTTCCAAATGGCTATACAAGATAAAACATGCTGCCGATGGAAGTATTGAGAAATATAAAGCAAGGTTTGTAGCTCGTGGCTTTTCTCAAAAGGAAGACATTGACTATGAAGAGATGTTTGCTTCTGTAGCCAGATACACTTCTATCAGAACCATCATTGCTCTTGCAACAAAGATGAAGCAAAAGTTACACCAGATGGATGTGAAAACAACCTTCTTAAATGGTGTCATTGAAGAGGAAGTGTATATAGAACAACCTCAAGGGTTTGAAGTTGAAGGCAAAAAGACTCATGTCTGCAGGTTGAAGAAGGCTCTGTACGGATTGAAGCAAGCTCCTAGAGATTGGTATGGAAGGATCGACAGTTTCCTGACGAGCTTGGGCTTTACCAAGAGTAAAGATGATTCTAACCTTTACTTCAAGGTTATGAATGATGAGCCTGTTATATTGCTGCTGTATGTGGATGAATTATTCTTAACTGGAGAATAAACTCTTATCATTGATTGTAAAAAGAAGCTCATTGCAGAATTTGAGATGAAAGACTTAGGCCTAATGCACTATTTCTTAGGTCTTGAGGTTGGGCAGAGCCCAAAGAAGATCTTCCTTAACCAAGGGAAGTATGCAGTTGAAATACTGAAGAGTTTTGATATGTTGGAGTGTAAATCCATGAACACACCCATGGAAACAAAGTTGAAGCTCCTGGTTGATACTTCGTCAGAATTGGTTAATGCTACGCTATATAGACAAATCATTGGATTGTTGATGTATCTGACAAACACCAGGTCAAATATATGTTTCGCTGTGAACACCTTGAGTCAGTGTCTTGTAGAGCCCAGACGTGTTCACCTTGTTGCTGCAAAACATGTGATGAGATACCTTAAGGGTACGTTGGACTTTGGTCTCTGTTATAATGGAGATCATGACTTCAGACTGATTGGTTATACCGATTCAGATTGCGCTGGAAGTGTTTCTGACAGAAAGAGCACTTCAGGATGTTGTTTCAGTCTGGGGTCAGCCATGACATCATGGCAGAGTAGGAAGCAATCTAGTATTGCTCTTAGCACAACAAAAGCGAAATACATTGCTGCATGTTCCGCCAGTTGTGAATCCATATGGCTTCGGAATTTGTTGACAGGTCTATTGATCTGGAGATGGAAGTAACCGTGATTCTATGTGACAACCAGAGTTGCATAAAGATGACAGAGAACCATGTGTTCCATGACAAGTCGAAGCACATAGAAATCCGGTATGACTACATTCGTGATATGGTGTAGAGGGGAGCCATAAAGCTCAAGTATGTTGGCACAGATGAGCAAATTGCAGATGTGTTGACCAAGCCTTTGTCTCGTGTAAAGTTTGAGTATTTTCAAGACTAGCTTGGTATAGTCCGAATGGACCTCCCTTGAAAGGGGGAGTGATGCTGATGATACTATGGTATACTGACCAACAACGGGTAGCTTAGTTAGGATTTTATATCCTAGGGGACTGATCATCCATGGACAGGTCCTGAAGGTCTGGTAAGGATGGTCTGTCAGAGTACCTGTGCATGTATATGCTAGCTCTGGTCAGTAGTGGTAGCTCCGTTAGGATTTTTATAATCCTAAGGAATCTTATGATTCCTAGGCAGATCCTGAAGGTTCGGTAAGGACGGTTTGTCAAAGTACCACGTGGTAGCTCCGTTAGGATTTTATATCCTAGGGAATCTTATGATTCTTGGGCAAATCCCTAAGGACTGTCAGAGTACCACAAAATAATGTTGATACACCTGGCTCATTCTATTGCCCCATGATGATGATGATGTTGTTAGATATTATTTTCGGGATTAACTGCGTAGTGTAAGTCATTAATCTATGACCCATATTCATGAGTATTAGTCGCAACTGACTAATAATTCTCATGATTTGAATAGTCCACTTAGCACTATTCATTTGACCCGATGCAATGAGTGCTAAGTGGACTATTCAAATCATGAGAATTATTGGTCAGTTGCCACTAATACTCATGAATATGGGTCATAGATTAATGACTTACACTACGCAGTTAATCCCGAAAATAATATCTTGCACTGTGAAAGCCCCTATATACTTAGATGATGTTGTTGTTCCAGCCTCGTGCTGTGATGATGTTGTTGCTTCGGCCTTGTGCTGTGATGATGTTGTTGCTTCAGCCTCGTGTTGTGATGATGTTGCTCCAGCCTCATGCTGTTGATGATGATGTTGTTGATGTTGTTGTTATTGCTTTTATGCTAACTGATGTTGATGTTTCAAGCTCCAACTTCATGCTGTGAATGATGATGATGATGCCATTCCAACTCCATACTGTGAATGATGATATGATTGATGATGAGAAAAACTTCTGATGATTTATAGATATGTCAGTTAGTGTTCCATATGTTGTTGATGTTGCTGCCCTCTCCCTCTCCCAGTGATGTTGTAGAATACCCTTCTTGTTAAGGGGGAGTGTTGAAATATTGTAATTGCAAAGAATATTCTACTTATTATTGAACTATTATATTATAGATCAATCCCCTTTTGTGCATTGATCATGTCGACCTTTGTAAAAGACCAAATCCCCTTTTGTGGATTGGTCAAACCCTAATTTATATGTTGCTAATTAAGAAGTCGGCCCCTAGGCCTATTAAAGTGGTTTTAGCCACTAAGATGAAGTCGGCCCTGCTTGATGAAGATACACCACCCTAGCGCCTACCAGCTAGTATAAATAAGAGTGGAAGGCATCTCATTAGCTCACTCACTCAAGTCACTCAACAATTGCGCAAGTTTGGAGATAGTTGAAGTTGGGAGAAGGAAGAGAGGCACATTGCTCAGTCTTGGTTATTCTCTAGTGTTTGGTCTTTTATCTTGGCATTGTATTGACAATCTATATTAAAGAAGTTTTTGTTGGGTTTTCTTCCCCATGAGGGTTTTCCAGTATAAATGTTGTGTATCTTGTGATTGTGTTTCTCTCAGTGATCCTACCTATGCTATTGTTATCTAGGAAATTGAAAAGAAACTTAATAGCTGCTCAAAAATTTAACATATGGTAGTTAGATATAATAAATGTAAGAGGACTTACTAGAAGGTTCTACTTCTAGAAGGTTCCTCCTTTAGAATGTTCTTAGGTGGTTGGTAGTATTATATAAAGGGGTTCAAGCAATGTAATGAAAAAAGTTGAGAAGTGTTGTATTTGGAGCGGTAGCTCAATAAGAGGATGTCCCCTCGAAGAGGCAAGTGAATAGGAGAGGATCCCTTCCATAATAGGATCCGTTGTATGGTGTTCCCCTGCCATAAGGTTTTGATAATAATAAAAGTGTGATTCTTCTATATTGTTCTTTGAATATTTGTGGTGTTTCTGTATGCAAGTATTTGGTTCTTAACAATTGGTATCAAAGCACTTTTCTTGGCAAGAATTGTGGACAATTTTTTTTTTTTTAATTTTGTAGATTTTTTTCGTAGAAGAAAAAGAGGGCCACGACATTTCGGATGATTTATGTATATTTCTCTCCAAAATTTGCAGAAACAGGTTGTAAATATGAGTTCCTCTCATAAAAACACCCAATTAAAAAAAAATCGTTCGAAATGGAGTCCGGGAAGTAAAGTTATCGACATTTTAAAATCTGTTATTTTTAGGGTTTTTCCTTGGACGACCGTGTGATTTTTCTGATTTCTGTAGTAGCTAGGGCCGGATTTGCCAAAAAAAATTACATATGAGTTCCTCTTTCAAAAATAGTTGATTTCAAAAATAAATCACCCAAATCGGAGCTTCGGAAGTGAAGATATCACTGATTTAAAAACAACCATTTTGGGGGGTTTTTCGTGACAACGGCGGTACTGTAGAGTTCATAACGTTTCACAGGGTGCTCAGATTGCTACTAGATTAGACCCATTGGATAGAAAATTTTCAGATATTGCCTTTGGTATCTTATATGTGGTATTTCCAATGGATATTTGCTCTCAAATCATGGCATCCATCAAGACAACAATTCAAGAGTTCAAAGTTGAAATGCAACATATTCAAGAGGTCAGAGTTGAAATGCAACATATTCAAGAGGAATGTATTCAAGAGTTCAAACTTACAAGGCAAGAACAATAAATTATGGAAGAATATTATCAAGAAAGAGATGCTTGGTATGATTATGAGGACGATTGTGATGATTGGTATATGGATAGTTGTCATTTATGGGATGACAACCACTTTCATATTTTATTGGATGACTCTACTCCACCTTTTGTAGAGAAGATCAATGTAACAAATCATGAGTTAGTTATGATTACCAATGTCCATCCTGCATATTCTACAATGGTATTATTTTTTCCAGTTTCAACTACGACCCTTTCCCACTATGTGGATGGATCTTCTTATTTGGATCTACATAACAGGTGTCAATCTTTGGAGGATCATTTTCAGTTGGTTATTGGGTTCATATATATTCCGCGTGGAGTTCAGATGAGCACTTGGACAAGGGACCTCGGTTTACAATGGCGGTTGGACTACTTCAGCATGGTGGCTTTCATTTCTACATCGGACCCTGATTCTCTAGTCTACTTCAGCATTATGGTCCACATTTATCCATGGGACCCTGGTATATGGTTATACACCCTCAATACAAGCGTTGAGGAAAACACTTTCATAAGGGGGATGGAATGTTAGGTAGCTAGAGAGGTAGTGGGGGGCTCGGAGGGCCCATAGTGATAATAGTGGAGACCATTCAATGTAAGGTGGACTAAGTCCACTATAGTATTAAATAAGGTCAACTATGGTAGTTAGATATAATAAATGTAAGAGGACTTACTAGAAAGTTCTATTTCTAGAAGGTTCCTCCTCTAGAACTTCTCTCCAACGAATGATGCACCCCCTTGCTGGAAACCCTCAAGGGTACGGCCTGCTGCTGTCCTAGATGAATGATGGTACATGTGAATGTTGTAGAATGGTGTGGGAGGAGTATTGCATCCCCGAGACCAAGCTTGGAACAAGATGGGTGGAATCTTTCACCACTAAGTTGTTTTCTAGGGTTTGTATTCTCAAAACCCTCAAAACTGTGTGCTCAAGAGCCCAATAGCAAAATCCATAATAATCCAAGATGAATGAGAGGTGCGCCCTAGGCTTTCCTTTATACTTCCTTCTATTCCTCTGTTGAGTTAAGTTAACCCTTAGGTTCAACTCCTAACTCAACCTCAAGTGCTCTAATCCTCCAGTGAGTTACTTTTTACCTTTTCAAGTCAACTTCAAATTATAACATTGGGTTTAACTGACTTTTCCCCATGCTGCATGAGACTATAGTCTAGTGGGGATGACTAGACTATTGAGTCTCTCCAGGCCTCTTCATCAAGAGGTGGGGGACATTATGGTCTCCCCTGCTAGAAATTGCTTGTCCACAAGCAATTCTGAGCCTGACTCCTGTATCACCTATTCACTCTCCCACGTAGCATCCTCAATAGGCAAATCCTTCCACTTGACTAAGTATTCCTTAATGCTTCTCCTCTGGAGTTTCTTCTCCCGAACCTCCAGTATTTCCTCTGGCATTAGTACCAACTGTCCCTCTTCATCTAAGGGCGACAGTACCTCAAGTGGTGTGATGTGTTGGCCAATGGCCCTCTTCAAGCATGACACATGAAGACGTCGTGAATCCTGCTGCCCTGTGGAAGCTCAAGTTCATAAGCCACGACTCCTACCTTCCTGTTGATCCTGTAGGGTCCAAAAAATCGGGGTTGGAGCTTTTCTGCTCCGCTTCTTTTGATAGAAGCCTGCCGGTACGGTTGGAGCCTTAAGTAGACCAAGTCACCAACCTCAAATGTACTCTCTACCCTGTGTTTGTCTGCTTGGACCTTTTTTGATTCTGTGCCCTTTTTAGATGATCTTTCAATTCCCTGAGTATGTCCTGACTCTGCTGCACCCAATCCTGCACCATAGGAGCTCTGCCATCACCGAAGGAAATCTCTACAAAGGAGAGAGGGTCATAACTGCACAGGGCCCTAAAAGGAATCATACCAATGGACATATGATGAGTGGTGTTGTAACAGTATTCCCCTAGGTGTAGCCACCTAACCCATGCCTTCTGCTGTCCTGCTACATAATTTTTGAGGTAGCCTTCCACCCACTTGTTGACTATTTCGGTTTTCTCATCAGTCTGAGGATGGTAGTTGGTACTAGGGGTCAAAGCCATACCAACCAACCTGAATAACTCTTGCCAAAAGGTGCTCATAAATCGGCTATCCTTGTCACTAACAATGGTCTTGGGAAACTCGTGTAGCCTGAAGATCTCACTGAAGAACAAATCTGCAACTTGTGCTGCGCTGAAATCTGTGGCAATGGAGAAGAAGTGTGCAAACTTAGTTAACCTTTCCACCACCATGAAAATACAATCTTTCCCTTGTGCCCTTGGCAATCCTATGATGAAGTCCATGGAGATGCTTTCCCATTTTTGCTCTGGAATGGGTAAAGGTTGTAACAGTCCTGCTGGATGGGTATGCTCATCCTTGTTTTTCTGGCAAGTAGTGCACTCTTTTATGTGGCGCACTACATCATCGTTGAGACCCCTCCATGAAAACCTTTCCATACCTGTCTGTATGTTTTGACAATGCCTTGGTTCACTGCCACTGGTGAGTCATGACATGCCTGTAGTATCTTGGCCTTGAAGGCTGACTCGGGAACCAAGAAAATTCGGTCCTTGTAGTAGATGATGTCATCTATGACTCTGAAGTTATCATCCTGTATCTGCCCATCCATCCACTGGGAAGTGAACTGGTTTTTGGAGTATTCCACCAGGAGGTGGGCCTTCTAGTCAACTGAGATATCAGTCATAGCATAAACTGATGGCCTTCTAGATAATGCTTCTGCAACTACGTTATTCTTCCCCTTGACAAATTCAATGTCAAAATCATACCCACTTCTGTTGTTGATGCAAGTGGATATCGGTGGCCACCCACCTCTTCCAACTGGCTTAAAACAGTCTTCTGGTAATTTTGGTAATTTACTATTTTTAGCAGTTTTTCGGGTCCTAAACTTCCGGAGCTGTTTTGAGGCCCTAAACGACGTTTTTTGGGAAAATGAGGAGCAACATGGAAGTACCTTCGATGTTGCTCACACCAAAGTTGTAGTCGGATAGATCTTTCTAACGAGGTATTGAACGCATCAAACGAAGATCGTATGCAAAAGTTATGACCTCGGGAAGTTGATGTACTGACTTACCCAAATGGGGCCCGCATGACTTTTGGCACTTCATCTCCTAGGGTTAGGTTTTTGGATGTCTAGGGTTTTTGACATTCCTGTTTATTGTAAAAAGGCCTTCAAAGCCTCATTGTAACCATCTTCTTGCGAATGAGTGCAACCATCACATCTCTTCTCAGAGATAAGCTGCCACCATTCTAGCAAGCTTGTTTTCCGCTGCATTTTACAGTTTCAGCTTATTTCCTTAATGAATAGAAAACCAGTTTTACTGTATCTTTGTTATTTTGTGTTAAGCATCCGTTAATAATCTGTAGTCATTTCGTTCTGCTCATAAAATCCAGATCAGTGGTATCAGAGTGGTTTTCTCCTTGTCGTCTTAATGCATTTCCCCAACGAGGTCGGAGTACAAAGAATTGGGTCTCGAGCTTGTTTCTCTTGAGGACAAAAGCACTCGCACACCCAAGCGACCTCTCATGACAGGAGAAAAGAAAGATGATGGGACAGGAGATCCTTTCAAAATGTTGCTTGAGGAAGCCCTCACGCAAGAGAGGAACGAGATGATGGATAGTTTCGCGCAAATCCTTCGGCGACTACCAACAAGCGACGCATCTTCTTCGAGCAGAGGTGCCACCCCCTTCAAGGTACAAATCAACTTCAATATTCCTGTATTTGAAGGTCAGATAGACGCAAACGCTGTAGACAAGTAGTTGAATCTACTATAAGGGTATTTTTCTGTCCATAACTTTTCGAATAGAGAAGATTATTTTTGCACTCCTCAAAGTCGTTCCCCATGTCAAAGATTGGTGGGAAACTTTCTGTAAGCAAAAGGAGATCGAGGAACCCTCATTATTTACAGTCACGACCACCCGGGTATCCTTCAAGGATGCTATTAAGGAACAATACTACCCTGTTGGAAGTTATGACGACTTGTATACCAAATGGACCACATTGCGGCAAGAAAGAGACCAAGTAGTGCCAGAGTTCACAAATATCTTCCATACCTTGCGCACCAAGCTGGGTATCAAAGATTCAGAGCGACATTTGGTGCTCAAGTATCACGGTGCTCTGCATAGATACATCCAGACCGAAATGGAATTTTTGGACATCTCGTCCCTGGGCGCGGCGTACCGATATGCCGTCAAAATCGAGCAAAAGCTCAAACAAAAGACGCGGCAATTTGGGCCTGGGAACCCCTCACAACAAAAGCCAGGAAAGGGCGGCCCCAACCCACAGAACAAAGGACAGAGCAAAGATGGACAGTATCAGGACAACCAGTCCAAGCCCCAAGCAAAGGACACCGGAAAGACAAAGAAAGATATCGGGAAGTGGTGCGACTTCCATAAGAGCCCTTGGCATAACACTATTGACTGCCGCTCAAAGTAGTCGCTGGTGGCCGAAGTGAAAGCCTCTGAATCAGATGCGGGTTCTGACTCTGAGTCAGAACCAGAAAGGGGAAGACGGATCATTGACGCGGAACCCACTGCCACCGTTTCTACCACCAAGCTCCAGCCTGGTGAACCAAACGAGCCAGAAGGAGAGCGCCTCTTCCATTCACAGATGTGGGTAAAAGGCACCCCACTGTACTTCATTGCCCACCTAGTGCTATTTCCTTGATCTCTGCTAAGCAATGCAGGAAGGTCATCTCTCAGACGGGGAAGTTTGTCTTCTTCGTGATTCGCTCTCAGAATGAGCGAAAGATCACAACCACATCCAGGGTCTCTGCGACCGACCTCTCCACATAGCAAAAGCAAGTAGATAAGGTCGTGGAAGAATACTCAGATATCTTCTCCTCACCTACCGGGGTACCTTTGCATTGTCAGGTCAAGCACCCCATTGATCTGACCCCCGGCGCACCGCTGCCCAATGGACAAGTCTATCGCCGCTCTCTGTTAGAGAATGAGGAGATCAAGCAACGAATCCAAGAACTGCTTCACAAGGGGCACATCCGTCCCAGCTTATCACCTTGCAGGAGCCCAATCGTGCTGGTACAAAAGAAAGATGGAACATGGCGACTCTGCATTGATTACCGGGTTCTGAATAAAATCACAGTCAGAAACCGATACCCGATTCCCCAAATTGACAACCTCCTTGATCAACTCATAGGGGCCAAATACTTTAGTAAGATTGATCTGAAGTCTGGCTACCACCAAGTCCCGATAGAACAGATACATGTATGGAAGACCGCCTTCAAGTCAAAGGAAGGCCTTTTTGAATGGTTGGTCATGCCCTTTGGTTTGACAAATGCTCCAACCACTTTCATGAGGATGATGACGATATCCTGGGACCATTCACCAATACTTTTGTAGTGGTGTATCTGGATGACATCCTCATTTACATCAAGACTTGGGCAGAACACTTGTAACATATTTAGCAAGTTCTGCACACCCTACGACAACACAAGCTATACGCCAACTTGGAAAAATGCTCCTTCGGCATGGACAGGGTCCATTACCTGGGCTACATTATTGATCAACATGGCGTACATGTGGATCTAGCCAAGATCCAAGTCATTCATGACTGGCCAGCCCCAACCACACTCACTGAGCTTTGAAGCTTCTTACGCCTTGCCAATTTCTACCGCAGGTTCATGTTGGGATTCTCCCATATTGCATGGGCCCTCAGCCAAATATCCAGGGGTGGTGGTAAGGCGAAATTTGCGCGGGGCCAGTCCCAACAACAAGCGTTCGATGATTTGAAGCAGCGCTTGTGCTCAGCCCCAGTACTTTCACTACCAGACCTGCAACAACCCTTTGAGATCGAGACAAATGCTTCAGATAATGTTGTGGGTGCCATTCTCACTCAGGACGACCACCCGTGGCCTATCATAGTGAGACACTATCAGATGTTGTCCGTAAGTACCCTACTTACGACAAAGAAATGTACTCCATTGTGCAAGCCTGTCGCCAGAGGAGACATTACATTCTTGGGAAGGAGACAATCATCCACACTGATCATAAGCCACTGCAGTTATGCAGACACAAGGCAAATTGCAGAATGACCGCCATCAAAAGTGGTCCACATACTTGCAACAATTCCACCTCAACATCAAGTATAAAAAAGGAAGCACCAATCGTGTCGCTGATTGCCTCAGCAGACCGCCAGTCGCGACACTCACCACGGTGCTAGACTCTTGTGACCATGAGACCTCTGGATGGCCCCAACTCTATGAGATAGACCCAGACTTCGCCACCACCTACCAAATGTTGGGTGCAAACGCAGTTGTCGATAATTTCCATCTTCAGGATGGGTTGTTGTGTCGTCTTGGCCATATCTGTGTTCCATTAAGCGAGCGAGCGAAGATGATCTGGGAAGCCCACTATAGTCAGGTGGCAGGACACTTCGGCGTCGAAAAGACAGTGGCGATGCTACAAAAACATTTCTACTGGCCGAAACTTCGACAGGAGGTCAACAAGTATATCAGGTCCTGCACTACCCGCGCTATTGCCAAACCGACCACTAAGAAACAGGGCCTGTACACCCCTCTTCCTACTCCTGACAGACCATGGGAATCCATCTCAATGGACTACATGTCGGGCCTCCCGTCCACCAAGCGAGGAAATGACTGTGCTTTTGTGGTTGTTGATCGTTTTTCTAAGATGGCGATTTTGGTTGCTTGCAAGAAGAGCATCACAGCAGAAGCCACTACCAAGCTCTTCTTTGAACGAGTCTGGGTACATTTTGGAATCCCACAAACCATTGTCTCATATCGGGACAGTCGATTTCTCAGCACATTCTGGTCGAGCCTCTGGTCACTGCTGGACACCAAGCTCACCAAATCCACGACCTTCCACCCACAGATAGATGGCCAAACCGAGGTCGTAAATCGAATGATTGTGCATATCCTGCGCATGTATAATTCCAAGCACCCTCGCACATGGGATGAGAGCCTTCCCTATGTCCAACATAGCTACAATCGAGCCTTGCATAGCTCAACCAACCACGACCCCTTTCAGGTGGGGTTGGGATTCCAACCATTGGGTCCCATAGATATTGCACATCCCCTTGTGGTCACCTCGACCGACTCATCTCCTGCTCCAACTAAAGCTGAGAAAGCCACCCGGTTCATTGAGCGGATCCAGCACATCCGCCAACAGGTTCAGGATATCCTACAGAAGTCCAATGACAAGTACAAGCAGCGCCATGATCAACATCGGGTGCCACATAAGTTTCTGGTGGGCGACAAAGTTTGGTTGCACTTGCAGAAAGAATGCCTTACAAGACCCCATCGGAAGCTTCGCCCACTCCATTATGAGTCGTACACCATCACCAAGGATGTGGGGGATAAGGCTTTTGAGCTCAACTTTCCTCCTTTCCTTGGCCTGCACCCAGTGTTCAACGTGGATCTCCTTCGGCTTTATTTCCCATCATTATTGGACACCTCAGAAGTAGCAGAACAACTGACACCAACATAGTTCAACCCTGACTGCATACAACATGCATCCAGTGATCAGATTGTAGACACACAAATCAAGGACACTCGACAACAAAGGATCCAACTTTATCGAGTCGTCAAAGTAGGGCAGCTCCTGCACCAAGGCAAGTGGTTCACCCGGGGCCAAATTCAGCAAAAAATTCCTCATCTGATGGGGGAACTCAACGCAATGGAGACCATTGCTTCCTAAGGAGGGAGGATTGATCTAGGTGGATATCAGTGGCCACCCACCTCTTCCAACTGGCTCAAAACAGTTTTCTGACAATTTTGTTAATTTACTATTTTTAGCAGTTTTTCGGGTCCTAAACTTTCGGAGCCGTTTTGAGGCCCTAAACGAAGTTTTTTGGGAAAACGGGGAGCAACATGGAAGTTCCTTTGATGTTGCTCACATCAAAGTTGTAGTCTTCAAATAGATCTTTCTAATGAGGTATTGAGCGTGTCAAATGGAGATCGTATGCAAAAGTTACGACCCCGGAAAGTTGATGTACTGACTTACTCAAACGGAGCTCTCATGACTTTTAGCGCTTCATCTCCTAGGGTTAGGTTTTTGGATGTCTAGGGTTTTTGACATTCCTATTTATTGTAAAAAGGCCTTCAGAGCCTCATTGTAACCATCTTCTTGCGAATGAGCGCAGCCGTCACATCTCTTCTCAGAGATAAGTCGCCACCATTCTAGCAAGCTTGTTTTCCGCTGCATTTTATAGTTTCAGCTTATTTCCTTATTGAAGAGAAAACCAGTTTTATTGTATCTCTGTTATTCTGTGTTAAGCATCTGTTAATAATCTGTAGTCATTTCATTATGCTCATAAAATCTGGATCAACTGTCTCTCATTCAAGTCCTTATGTTCTAAGAAGTACTTAAGGCTATTGTGATCTGATCTCACTACAAATCTTGCCCCTTCCAAGTATTTCCTGAATTTGGCCAAGGAGTGCATGATGGCCAACATTTCTTTATCATAGATAGTGTAAAGAAGCTCAGGGCCCCTCAACTTTCGGCTCTCATAGGCAAGGGGATGCCTATTATGCATCAGTACAACTCCAATGCCCTCTCCGGATGCATCACACTCCAATATGAAGGGTTGGCCGAAATATGGCAAGGCTAAAACTGGGCATGTGCTCATTACCTTTTTCATCTTGTCAAATGTAGACTGTGCCTCTTCACTCCATCTGAAAGCCCCTTTCTTGGTCAAATCGGTCAAGGGTGCACAAAGTTGTGAGAACCCCTTGACGAACCTCCTGTAATAACTGCAAATGCCGAGAAACCCCCTCAATTCTATAAGAGTCTTAGGTGTGGGCCAGTTAAGTATCACTTGGATCTTCTCTTGGTGTACCTGAACCCCCTTTACTACAATAATGTGCCCCAAGTAGAGGACCTTTGTTATCCCAAATTCACATTTGGAATCCTAGGCATACAAGGATTGGTCCTCCATGATGGTTAAAATCTGCTCCATATGCTAAAGATGTTCCTCCCAAGTCCTATTATAGATCAACAAGTCATCAAAAAACACAAGGAGGTGCTTTCTCAACTGTTTGTTGAAGACATGATTCATGCATGATTGAAATGTGGCTGGCGCATTGGTCAACCCAAATGGCATCACTAGGAATTCATAGTGGTCGTAGTGACACCTAAAGGCAGTTTTGGGGATGTCTTGCTCCCTCATTTTGATCTGATGATAGCCAGAGCGCAAGTCAATCTTGGTGAAGTAAACAACCCCATGGAGCTCATCCAATAGCTCATCAATCCTCGGAATGGGATACCTGTTCTTAATAGTCTTCTTGTCTATGATATGCTCAAACCCACTGTCTGGTGGCACTCCAGGTGGAATGGGTCCAAACACCTTGCTGTGTTTGTCAATGATCCTCTGAATCTTTGGTGCATAGTGAACCTTCCCTTCCTTGTCCACACGTATTGAAATCCTACGCTCATCAGTATATACAATGTCCTCTCTTTTGAAAATGGCCTCCATGCGCTTTGTTGTGACCACCCTAGTTGTGTTTCCTGACATGCCCCTGAGAACTACCTTTCTCCCACTCTCCTCTGTGAAAGACATCTCCATAGTCTTGTAGTTGGTGGTGATTGGTCCCAATGTACTAAGCCACTGAACTCCAAGGATGATGTTTGTATCAGGGAGGTCCATCACATAGAAGTCCTGTGCTAAGTCATGTCTACCCAGCGTGAGCTTCATCCCTGGAATATACTTGTTATAGGGCATGGTGCTTCCTCCTGCTACCTCCATCTTGAATCCTTCAAATTCAACTATAGGTATGTGCCTCCTCTATAGTAGTGCTGAGTCAATGAAGTTTTGTGAAGCACCCCCATCAATGAGAATCGAAACCTTTTGCCCATGCAATACCCCTCTCATCCTGAAAGTGTTGAACCACTGATGGATGCCAATGTAGCCTTCTCCTCTGTTGCACTGCCGTGACCTGTAGCCTCCTCTTCTGCAGTTTCGGTGGTGTTTGCTTCTATGTTCTGGATGTGGCCGAAATCCTCATCCTTCTCATTATCAGATGTTACCTCAATGTAATGAGCCTTGCCACGACCGATACACTTGTGGGATGGATCCCAAGGCTCTTTGCATGTGTAGCATAACTTCTTTCTTCTCAATTCTCTTCTTGTGTTCTCATCCATCCTACCTCTTACTAGAATATAATGGATGTGCTCTTTTAACCATAGACAATATTGTTAGAATATGAAAGGATGTGCTCGTTTTACCATTGACAATATCACTATTGTCACCCAACCATAGGCCGAAGCCACCCTCCGAGCACCTTGACCTTGACAGTGAGAAGAATCCTGGTAGCGATCCAATAGCCAAGCAAGGCTAATGCACCAAGCAAGAAAGTAACCAAAGCTGATCAAATAGTCCAACCCAAAACTGGTGCAACACCTTCCCCAGAACTTGCGCACAAGACTGCTAGACTGCAGTGCGCACAAGTGACTTCTGCAATTCTGAGAATGTGACAGATGAGAGACTAGCGCCCTGTATTTATAGTATTCCTGGCAGACTTGCCTGGGCCAACTTCTCCTTCTGGGTACTAATTAATTCATAATAATTATCTTTCTTCAGCCAACATCTCGTCTAGGGTTACATTCATTTCTTTGCTTCCTTCCGAAATATTCTAATCTCGTCAAAGGTCATAATAGAGGTTCATACCTCCCAAAGCTACCATAATATCAACACTCCCTCCTAGCTAGGGAGGTATAACTGATAATGGTCTTGAGCACAAACAGACCATTCACTGGTAGTATCACGAGCACCATCATTATTATCCAACTGGATAATCTCCATGATGACTGGTACAATATCAATTGATAGAACACAACTGTGTTTATCCATGGTAGTATGCAACTACTCAAACCGTGACACATAGTCACAAACAGTGGAACATATCCACCACAGTAGCATATCTCTACTGTCTGGAGACAGACCGTCTCCATAACAATCATCTGATATCAACCTGCACAGAAAATATTGTTAAAATAAAATGAATCATCTGGGCCAGTCTTTCACTCACATTTGAAAGAATATCTGCCCTCAGAGTAGAACATCAACAATGGGCTATCTACCTTATTCTTCTCAAACAAGGAAGAATGATTGTTCCGATTTCTTGGACCATTCCTCACCTTGGGCCATTCCTCCGACACTAAACAAAGTGTAACCTGGAGAGAATGAATCTGCCCTAAGGAATGCTTGTCCCTGATTACTGAGCCTGGACCATTCCCCACCCTGGGCCATTCCTCCAGCACTAAACAAAGTGCAATCCTGGAGAGAATGAATACACCCTAAGGAATGACTGTCCAAACCATTTCCTCTGTTAACCACAAGAGGAAAAGATTGTCCTGTACCAACCTCCAAAACAGACCATTCCTCATGTTAACCACAATGAGAAATCACAGTCCAGCGAGGCGGGCCAATCTTCTTGAGTAACCCTCAAGAAGAGACACTGCCCTAGACCACTTCCCATGTTAACCACAATGGGAAGTCGTTGTCTATGGTACATCAACAATCTGGACCATTTTTCAAACTAGAAAATGTCTATTCGTCAGAAATCTCAATCCACTTTCCGAATAGGAAAGAATCTTCCCAAGCTGGACTATTTTTCAATCTTGAAAATGAATGTCCTCAATAATATTTTCAGTGCTCCCTCCCAACTTGGAGAGTCATTCTTCCCTTTCAACTAAGGGAGTTATTTCCACGATCCTCATCTTTTCCCGGAAATATGCAAACTTTATTCTGGAGAGAGGCTTTGTCAGGATATTTGCTGTCTGCTCATCTGTGGGGATGTACTGGAGCTTTACTTCTCCTTCCTGGACTTTATCTCTAATAAAGTAGTATTTGATCTCAATATGTTTTGACCTTTCATGAAACACTGGATGTTCTGATAATCTTATCACAATGTATTATGGTCGAATTTGGAATCTGATCAAATAAATCGGAGATTAGTTTCCTTAGCCATACTACTTCTGTGCATGCTTCACATGCTGCGATATATTCTGCTTCTGCTGTGTTGAGTGCGACAGACTTCTGTTCCCTGCTGTCCCAAGATATCATAGCGGAGCCCAAGCTGAAAGTTGAAACACATTCCTGAAGTACTCTTTCTGTCTTCTGCACTTCCTGCCCAATCTGAATCTGTAAATCCGTGAAGTTGTATATCACTGGATACGGTATATCTTAAGCCATAGTTTATTGTCCCACAAATATATCTTAGGATATGCTTTGCTGCTATCCAATGTTCATGTCTAGGTTCCACCTAGAACCAGCTTAGTGTATTCACGACAAAGCAAATGTCTGGTCGAGTATTTACCAAATACATCAATGACCCAATCAACTGTCGATATAGTGATAGATCTACTGGATCAGAATCTGGATCTTTTACTTTTCTTATATCCATAGTCATAGGAGTATCCATGGATTTGCAATCCATCATTCCAAACTTCTGAAGGATCTTTATTGTGTATTTTCCTTGACGAAGGAATACTTCACCACGCTTCTGCCATACTTCTAGTCCCAAGTAATAATGCATGAGACCTAGATTTTTCATATCAAATTCAAAAGCTAGTTCCTTCTTGCA
>ML790148.1:437862-451691 GCA_009831015.1 Picea engelmannii | reverse complement strand
TTGACTTGGTCAACCCTAGATTTGACCAAAAACTCAAACTTGACGTCTTAGCTTGCTGAGAGTACCAAGAGATGCGCTAGGCTAGGGCGCACTAGTCTATCCAGAAATTAGGTCAATCCCTTCACTTAAGGTGCCTCAACGAGCGGGTTATGGTTTCTGCAACTGCACCTGCTAGTAACCCTAGCGACAATGCTTTAGTAACTGATTCTGCTAGAAACCGTAGCGGTAGTTCTTCAACGATCTCAGTATACTTATGGCTATGCTCCCTTCCAGTGGTTAGACTGAATGAAGGAAGTGGGGTGGGCCCATAACCTATTAGAATATAATGGATGTGCTCGTTTAACCATAAACAGTATCACTATTGTCACCCAACCATAGGTCGAAGCCACCCCCGAGCACTTTAACCTTGACATAGAATCATTCCGGAAGCAAACCCTAGGCTAAATAGCCAAACAAAGGGTGGCGCATCTTTCTCCAAGAATAGCACACCAAGTAAGAGTAACAAGAGTTGATCAAAGAGTCCAAACCATAACCAAGAGAGAGTCCAAGCCAAAACCGAAATCTGCTAGCTGCAACGACAACTCTCCTCCTAACTTGCGCACAAACTAGCAATTGCAGTGGGCACAAGTGTTGCTTCTGTAGTTCTGAGAATGCCTACCAGAATGAAGACTGGCCTCCTGTATTTATACTAAAACTGACAAACTGCCTGGGCCAACTTCTCATTCTGGGTGCCTATTTACTTAGTATATAATATTTCCTTTAGCCAACTTCTTCTCTTGGAGGCTAATAACCTAATACAAATTATCTTCTTGAGTAGACTTGTCTTCTAGGGTTATTAGCTAACTAATTAGGGTTTCTTCTTGCTTCTCGGAATATTCTATTCTCGTCAGGTTTACACTTGGAGGTAAATACCTCCCGTAGCTACCATAATATCAACATCTCTTCCCTTGTCGAACCCCCTTTGGTCCCTTCCTCCTTGATTCATGGGAGGTCTTTGGTCTCTTCCTCCAGTATTTAGAGGTGGTCTAGGGATAAATTTAGTCTTCATTGCTGGGCCTAGATCTCTAGTCCTCCATATGGCATCCTGTAAGTTGGTAGGCTTGAAAGCCTTGACCCAACCCTTTAAGGGTTCCATCAACCCTTCTGTAAAAAGCATCATGAGCCTTGACTGAGATACATCCTGCACCATGATTGCTAGCGTCTGAAACTCCTCAATATATATCTATGGTGACCCTGTCTGCCTGAGTTGGGTAAGTTCCCTAAAATGTAGCTCTGGATCTCCCTGGTCAAACCTGTCAATAAGTCTCTGTGTGAAATCTGTGTAGGCCACTATCTGATTGTGGCCAAGTGTAGTCAACCCATGGTACCACTAGTCATGAGCTTTGCCCTCCAAGTACATGGTGGCAAACTTGATGGCATCCATCTCTCTCATGGGGTTAAGCTGCAGGGAAGTATCAAGTTTTTGCACCCACGCCTGTGCAGTCATCTTGGCCAAGCCATCAAAATAGGGAATTTCCATCTTCCCAGCCCTGCGCTCTAGCTCATAGTTGTTCCTGTGGTATGACCTCTGAGTTTTCCCTCTGAATTTGAGTCCACAATACTGATTCGAGGTGATTTGTCTTTGGACTGGTATGCTCAGTGAGTTATATTCCCTGACATACTGATCAAAGTTGTCCTCAAATTCGTCTTGGTAGCTTGGTTGTGGCTGCTCATCCAAGAACGAAGGAAGATAGGGTCTATGGGTGGCTCTACTGGATGTCTGTCCCTGTGTTGCACTTACTCCATGACTCTGTCCCTCCGTATGATAATAGGGAATATGTTCTTGTTGATGTTTATTCCCTCCTTGAGAACCACTAGCCTCTTTGTTGGCATAAGTTTCTGGACCCTTACCTCCATGAGTCGTCTGCATCAAAAGCTGAGATATCATCTCCTGGTTGTCACTTACCTTTTTCAAGGTCTCTGATATTTCGATCTGCCCCCTACGTGTGGCCTCCTGGCTCTCCTGCAAGTGATGAACCAGGTCACTCTGTGATACTTCTATGGAGCGTTGTAAGTCCCTAGCAATCCATTCTATCGTCTGTGGCTCACTGTCCTCACCTGAACCCTCCATTTCGGCCTCTGCCTCACCTGTTTGTTTCCTTCTTCTGCCCATATAAATGCCACTGAACTTCTGCATGCGCTAATCCTCACAGGATGGGAGGATCAGAGCTCTGATACCACTGTAATGTTCCCAAGACAATTTTTTCGCTTGGAACACTAACTGACCACTGATTATCTTATGTTTGTGTGTTTGCTTGCAGGTTGACTTCTTAAGTTCAGCCTTAGGGTTTATATTCAATTATCAAGCATAGATCTGAAGATATAATCAATGAAAATACAAGATATGACTAGTACACAAGATATGGAACCAAACAACACAGATCTGACCTTTATTGATAAAATAAGCAAGAACCTGATACAATGAGGATGCAGATCTAGAATAACATCAGATAGGTCCAGTAAATAAGATATGAGCTGCTACAAAATGCTCTCGATAAGAAGATACTAGATACTAGCCTCCAAAGACTGAATACAAGATGAAGCCCACTATAGAAGAACCAAGGTGAAGTCCAAACCCCCCTGGCTGATGGCATGTACCCCTAAGAAGCTGAGAAGACCCAAAGTTTCGGCCTAGCTGAAGGAAGCCACCAAATGGCATCAAACTCCACAGAATGATAGATCGGGGCAAGTAGAATCCCTCCCTGAAGTCTCAAGCCAAGATGCCAAGATCTACCTTTCCAAATTGTTCAATCCTCAATCAAGACTGTGCCCTCCTGAATACCGTCAAGCTCAATATTTCGGCCCTGAAGAAAGAGGCCTCCAAATACCTTGAAACTCCTTAGAAAGGTAGATCGAGACACTGCAAGTCACTAGGTGAAGTCTCCGGGTCAGATCTGAAGTATAACCCCTCCAAACTGAGTAGATTTGAATCACAATAGCACCCTCCTTCTCTCCAAAACGTGCCAATGCTATAGGAAATCAATCTACAAGAGTAACCCTCTCAAAATGCACTAGATTTGATGATTGAGGCCCTACAAGAAGAACTCAGGTGCTAGAATTGCCAAAAGCCTTGTCAAGCTCCTAGATCGAACTTCTCTCCAAGGAATGATGCGCCCCCTTGTTGGAAACCCTCAAGGGTACGGCCTGCTGCTCTCCTGGATGAATGATAGTACCTGTGAATGTTGTAGAATGGTGTGGGAGGAGTATTGCATCTCCAAGACCAAGATGGGTGGAATCTTTCACCACCGAGTTGTTCTCTAGGGTTTGTATTCTCAAAATCCTCAAAACTGTGTGCTCAAGAGCCCAACAGCAAAATGCATAATAATCCAAGATGAATGAGAGGTGCGCCCTAGGCTTTTCTTTATACCTCCTTCTATTCCTCTGTGGAGTTAAGTTAACCCTTAGGTTCAACTCCTAACTCAACCTCAAGCACTCTAATCCTCCAGTGAGTTACTTTTTACCTTTTCAAGTCAACTTCAAATTATAACATTGGGTTTAGCTGACTTTTCCCCATGCTACATGAGACTATAGTCTAGTGGGGATGACTAGACTACTGAGTCTCTCCAAACCTCTTCATCAAGAGGTGGGGGACATTACAAAGAACAAGAACAAGAACACTCCTTCAGTGTTGTAGCCAAAAATGTGTCTCAAGATGATCCCCTTCTTTTCAGATCCCAAGCTCTAATACCATGTCAATTTTCACATGCAATCTTATGTGACTAATTTGCAGATCTGAACATTTCTTCCTAGTGAGCTAATAGTAAACCCTAGCTCTTATCACTGAACAATTTTACATGGAAAATTATTGACTGAAAATATATGCAGCGGAAACAACAAGATCGGAGATGAATCATCAACAAATATAAGACACAAATTTTCTGTTCCGTAACTTTGTCAATTTTAGAAATTCCAAGGGAAAAACCAACCCTCCCAGCCAATACAAATTTACCAAAATCTGAGGACAACCTTGTCCTCCAAAAATAAAAAAAATCAGCAAATACAAACTCAGCAAAATTCCTGGAAATTCCTTTGCCTTCAAATCTGCTCAGCTGCCTGTACACTTGCTGACGTTAACCATACGACTGCTGACATCAACAGTGCAAACTGCTGTACCTGCCTGTAATTTTGCACGTGCGAGCTGTCTTGTCACCTTCACACGTGCAGAATTGCTACCTATCACCTCACACGTGCAGACCTGTTCGTACAATACAACATGTCCGTACTGTACCTGCTCACACATGTGGCTGCTTCACATGTGCGGCCTATCCTCACACGTGTGGTTGTACTTTTTGTCACACGTGCAGCTGGTTTCTCTCTCTCCCTCACACGTGTGACCTCACTTGTGTACCTTCTCTTGGCTGGAAAGAGGCCTTCCTTGGTTGAAAACATAAACCATAAACCCTAGGCCAGATTGCCACAATTGCAGAATTTCCCTTGCTGAAATTTCCAAGCTCCTAGCACAAGTGCACTCTCACTTATGCTAACTACATACTTACACCATGAGATTTGTCACAATCTCTCCTCTCTTTATATAGGAGTCTAATGAGTGAGTTTAGGCACCCCTTCTAAACTCAACAATTAATTAGAATATTTTGTTATTCTTTGTGGGTGTGAAATCCTTACGCAAGCCCACAAAACCCATCAACTTGCTCATGAGTCCCTAGCCTCATTCCTAGGCCGATTTCACTGAATTGAAAGGCTAAACTGGTGCCAACGAAGATTCCCATATGCCTGACACCTTGGCCTCTTGTGGGAATATCTCCCGAAGCTACAATATCATCATCACTAACTGGGGGTGATCATAAACTAGTCTCCACTATGGATGTTTTGTATTCAATTTTTTATTTAAATCACTTTTTTTTTAATGGAACTGAATAGGATTTAAATTAAAGGTGCTGCGCCAAGGCGAAACAACAATTGAGGTCTACAAAATTTACAAAATTTGGTTCACTTCTATATGAATCCAGGGATGGGATTCTCTGTTCATCATTCCTTATAGAATGCCCATTCATTCTTTTTGCCTTATTACTGAAAATGTTTACAAATTGGTCCATAACTTAATATATTTGAAATACATTTACTTCTTGTATTCATGCTCATGCCCCTCCTGTATTTCTGCTTGATGTGGAATATTATCTTCTGTCGATGTCATTTTCATTTCTCCATTTGCTTGAATGATTCCTGTATTTCCAGTTGGTGCTGTCCTTTCCTTCATCCCGAGTCACTGCTGATCTTCTTCTTTTTCTCTTAGACTAGTACTTTCCTGTTCTAAAAAGTCCTCCCTTTGAACAATCATTACATCAATTTGCACTGTTCGCTGGCTGTCTTGTTTCATTGTAACAAGACGATGAAACAGATTCTTGATTATTTGGTTCGTGTTGCTTATATCAGCTGTGATCTTCCTAATTTGCATCCTCTCTCCTTCAAGGATGTTGTTCAGCCAGTGAAAGAGTCTTTTAATATCTTTCCACAATGGATGTATGTTTGATTTACCCGAGCTGTCTCTGCTTTTTTGATTGCCAACAGATTTTGTAAGGCTCAGTCTACCTGCGTTGATCTGGAATAAATTCTGGTTGCTACACTTAGCATCCTCTGATTTCTGGAGGGTATTTTTTGTGTCAATGCCTTGAAGAATTGGCTTGGAGCTTTTAATAATTATTGGCGAATTTTCCACTGTTCCAGAGTCTTTGGTTGGGTTGATTGTTTTGGGAGTGCTATCCAATTTATGCTCAGATATTTCAAGAAGACTGGTGGAGAATCCATAAGTAGATCCTTGATTGGCAAACCTCCATTCTCTGGGACCCCTGTGAGGATTCCAAATTTCCAATCGAAACACAAAGCGAGTGGAGATAGAAACCCAGATCCAAAGTAAACAGAGGAAAGATCGATTTAATAAAGAAGATTCAGAAATGAAGATTAGTCCGAGAATGTCATAATAGCTGTGGGAGGAAATTGAAATGAGTCTTCCAATATTTATTGATTTGAGTTCAGAATTCCCAAACCTCTATTTATAATAAATTTATCATGAGAGCTGTAAAGATAATTCGCAGATCTTTCTTTTTTCCATTAATACAGGCATTTGCAGGAATGGTTTCACAATGCTTATAGAATTTATGATACCTGGTGGCCAAGGGAGCTTGAATAATCTGGTAGTGGCATCCCACGATTTGAGAGTGCCCATACTCACTTTAAATACCTTGCCTTATTGCCATAAATTAAACCATGTCCATTTGCTGTCTTAAAAGGCTCCCATTGTATGCTCCCGAGGCATTATCAGAGCAATTTCTTTCGCTGTTCCAGTGGATAGAGGACTACTTTTTGAGTGAAGGACACCGACGACCATCCTGGTTGAATATTAAGGGATTGGTGCAAATCCAACATTGCCATTAACCACTATAGTTCCTTGTGCTAATTTGGATCCGCTCTTCGCTAACTTATCAACTTCTGCATTTAATTCACGTTTGATATGATAAAAGGAATGGTTGTTGAGTTTTTTAAGACTTTCAAGAGAGTGGAACATGACTCCGACAAGGAAATTCCCTCCAGTTGTTGTTCCTTTTACCAAAGCTCAAATGATCAACATGGAATCTCCGCACACTATTATGTTTTGGTGACCCTCTGACAAAGCTAATCGGACACCTACTAGGAGAGCCAGAGTCTCCGCTTCTTTATTAGAAGTAGAACCCAGACCTCAAGTGTAGCTAAGTACTGGTTGTCCTCCAGATTTACAAATAACCCCCCCTGCTATAGCCTCCCCTAGATTGCTTCTTGAAGCTCCATCAAAAAATAATATACTATCTGCCTATTGAGATATCCAATTCTTAAAGTCATTGTCCTCCAATCTTACTAACCAATTTGTGTTCTTTTTGGTGGTATTTTTAAGCATAATTGGGTTATTCCCCAATTTAAACAGGTTCAACCATTCTTCTTCTGTATTGTCCAACTTTTGCTGTTTCCAATGTGTGCGGATTTTCATATATTGTGATAGAAGGGCACATGCATTCCTGGCAACCTGTCTTGGGCTTTGAGTTTCATCGTTGAATATTTGCTTGTTGCAGGCTATCCAAATGCTCCAACAAATGTTTTTTGGGAGGGCTTCCCAAAATATAATAATATTTTAAAAAGTGATTTATCCTTGAAATTCCCTTTGTGTTTTCTGCGCCAACAACTAAAGAAATCTGTTGTTGACTGGGGCCATCTAATCCTTTGGTTTAAAGGCCTCAAGGCCTGGGTCCGTGTCTCCTTAGCAAAGCGACATTCAATGAAGAGGTGCAGAATTGTCTCTTCTGCATTCTGACACAGGACACATCGGGAGGGTCCACTGGTTCCTCTCTTTTGGAGATTCTTTGCTGTCAGTATTTTTCGATGAGTGAATAGCCAGTAGAAATAATTTATCTTAGGGATACCATCACCGTGCCAAATCTTATTGCAAATACTTGCTCGAGGATGAGTATGAGATGCTTTTGCCAGAAGAGAACGCCCCCTGCTCACAGAGTAAAGAGAATTCCTCCAACCTCGGAAGTCTCTTAACTGGCAACGGCGAGAGACAAAACCATGAAGAGAGGAAGTAAATTCTGTGTAAATAGTGGAGAGATGGAGAGGCGGGTGAGGGTCTTTCCATCGACTCCAAGTTCCATCATTTGACCATTGTGATAGATCATAAAGAGTGCTTATTCCCTGTGCTTCCAACCATGCTCGAATGGAAAGGAGAGAGTTTTGATTGGCCCGGCAATCATTCTCTAAGATTTTGTCATCCCATAAGTTTATTTGTCTTCTGTTTCCTGGAATCCAATTCCAATGGTCGCTTATTATTGATTTGGCTACCAATAATAACTTGAAAATGGGCGAACCAGAATTTCTTTTTGTTGGGTAATCTAGGCATCTGTTTCAAGGGCCTTTATAGTATTTTTTCCACAGGGCTTGCTTCAACCATGATCTTTTTCCCATGACCAATCTCCAGAGTATTTTTGCCCCCATGGCTATATTCATTAATTCAGGTTCCCTTATGCCCAATCTGCCATGAACTTTGCTGCTTGTTACTTGATTCCAATTCACTAAATGAAATTTTTTCTGTTTTGATTTACCGCCCTGCCACAGAAAGGTCCTTATTTTCTTGGCATTCTATCTAGTTATGCCTTTGGGAGCCATTAATACAGAGCATTGGTAGAGAGGAAGGGCTGACAATACCGATTTTATAAGGATTATCCTCCCAGCGGGATTTAACCATTAGGATCCCCATTGAGTGAACCTCTTGCTGAATTTATCCAAGATTTGCTGCCAGATCTGGGTGACGAATTGAGTGTGATGGGAATGCCCAAATATCTAAAGGAATTCCATCTTTCTGCATACTGAAAATGAAAGATTTGAGCAATAGTATGCATGATTCTTGGAGAGGTATGCCATCCATAAACTTGACTCTTGCCGTTATTAACTGCCCCTCTAGAAGCATCGAGGAAGGTATCTAAATCTGCTTTGAATCTGGTAGCTATGATGACATAAGACCCCCCAAGAAGTAAGGTGTCATCAACAAACTGGGAGTGGTTTATATTCTTGACTCTTGAGATCTGCAGCCCTGGTAGATTTCCTATCTCTCTTTCGTGCTCAAGTCTCTTGCTTAGTGATTCAACCACTACTATAAAGAGGAGAGGGGAGAGCGGGCAGCCTTGGCGTAGGCCTCTGCTGATTTGAAAGAAACTAGCTGGCTCGCCATTCACTAAAGGAGCCATCCAAGGATTTTCAATGCAAGCAGCCACCCATCGGATGGAGGAGCTGAAACCAAACTTTTCCATTACCTGAAAAAGAAATCTATGCCGCACATGATCAAAAGCATTAGCCATGTCTAGTTTTATAACCATGCCTTTGTTTTTTGATTGTACGCTGGAATGTATGGCCTCCTGAACAAGAATAATTTTATCAGTAATTTGTCTCCCTTGCATAAAGCCACCTTGATTGGAAGAGATGATCTTAGGAAGGACTTTTTTTAACCGGTTTGCTATGATTTTGGTCAATATTTTATATGAGGAATTGCATAAGGAGATGAGCCTAAAGAGAGAAAATGTGGATGGGCTAGACTCTCTGGGTATAAGGGCGAGGAAGGAGGAATTGGTGCTGCCTCCTAGCCTCAAAGTTTTGTGAGAGTAGCAGAGCATTCTTTTGAGATCGATTTTGATCAAGTCCCAAAAGAATTGGAAGAAGGAAATAGAAAAGATGTCTGGCTCGGGAGCTTTGTCAGGATCGAGACTCCAAATAGTAGAGTGAATTTCAGCTTCAAAAATGGGTTTGTTAAGTTCAATATTGTCCTCAAACGATATTTTGGTCGGTATGTTCTCAAGCATATCAGTTATGTTGGAAGGATTGGCATCCTCTGTTTGGGTATATAAGTCTTCAAAATGGGATTTAGCAGCAGATTTTATTTCTGCAAAATCTGTTACTATGGTTCCATCTTCCAAAGTGATTTTAGAAACATTATTTCGAACTTGCCAGTTTTTGTCTTGTTTGTGGAAATATCTGGTATTCTTGTTTCCGACTTGAAGCCATAAGGTACGGGATTTAAGTCGCCAAAATTCTTCCTCCCTTCTCAGTTCATTTTGATAACTGCATTGCAATTTGAATTCCTCTTTCTGGTTTTGGTTGGGAGTCTCACAATTTTCAAGTCTCTTTTGTAGCTCTTCAAGTTGGATTTTCAGCTGCATTTTGTCTAAAGTTGGGGAAGTGAATGAGTGCTTCGCCCATTGCCTTAAAGCTTGTTTGATCAAAAAGAGTTTTTGTTTCCAAATATAAATAGGTGTTCCAGGAACCCAAGACTTCCAGGGAGCTTCAACTAAATCAACTGCCTCTTGGTGATGAAGCCATAAAGGATTAAAATTAAAGGGAAGGGGACCAAAATTAGGAAGAGGATGGAGATGGAGAGCAATGGATTTATGATCAGATATGAGGGAGGGGAGAACGAAATTCTTGATGGAGGAGTTTCTATGAATGAAGCTGCTATGAACAAGGAAGTTGTCTAGCCAAGCAGCAATGTGCCCGACCTACCCTCATATTAGTCCAAGTAAAGAGTCTGTGCTGGGGGGCAATATCCAAAAGGTCCCAGTTAGCCACAAGTTCCTCTAAGTTGGTTCGGAAGGGATCTCTCCCGACCCATGTGGCCCCTTTTCACTATCGGGCGTGTCCTGGCTGCTAACCTGGTTGTCAGCCTAGGTGGTTGGTGGTTGGTCGGTTGGCTGTTGTTGGAGGGTCGACCCCCACTGACACTTTGCTCCTAGCTGGCAACTGGCCTTGTTGTCCGACTCCTTTTCTCTACCACAACTTGACCAACTCTTCACCTGCTCGATCCGCACCACTCAGTTTGGCGGCTCTAATTTTCTTCTGCCCGTGGCTTTTCTCTCCTTCCACCCGACCGACCTCACACGACCAGTGCCACCTTCCTCTTGTCAGCAGCTCTGCTCGCTCAACAACTCCACGCCCTGTGTTCTCCTTACGCCAACTCCTTGCTCTCCACACTCGACAACGATTGTACACATTCCACTGCCGACTTCTATCACACTGACCCATACAATGTCAAGACTACTGTAACTTTGAGGCCTCAATTGCTCTTGCCTGCCTGTTGTTACAACCCGATCCTGGCCAACTGTTCCTATGCGAGCCTTTCTCTGCTTAAACCCGACTATTTCTCATCCCGCTTGACCCTTTCTTACGTCTGTAGATTCTTTGCAACAACAAACAACTTCATGATCCAATCGACAACTGTTCTGCAGCTTCTGTTGTTCCTTTTCTGTTCCTACTCCACGACCCTTTGTCTTCAGATCCACGCTCAACCCGATCTCCACTTGTGTCGGCTAACTGCACACAGCCTGAGCCTACTCCTCTGCACGGTGGCTTTTTGGCTTGCCAGCAGACGTCACTTCTGCATAGCCTGAGCTGCTCTTGCTAGCGGCTCAGTCACTTTAGTTAGCTCCTTAACTCACCTGACCGCCACAGTAGAAAATATGTGCGGCCTCACACCACACCAACGCCCGTTCTATTCACACAACAAATAATGCAACGTACAACCCGTACGATTTGTACACTGTATGGTGCAGCCGTACGTTGTGCGATTTCCTCTCTTTTTTTTAATATTTAATTACCCCGCAACCTGGAAAACCTGGAAAATTTCCCAGAGATGCTACAAATCTCGATCTCATGCAAAATTGGCCTCCTCGTCAAAGCCGAAGCTCTGATACCATGTTGATTTCCTGCAAACCTAGCACTCGACACTTAATCCAAATAAAATTGTTTTATTAATTAACTACACAACTAGGTTATCAACGGAAGCATAAACAACAAAAACCAAACACACATTGCATAAGAGATTTAGGGTAAACACCCCTGGAAAAACCCTTGCAAGAAAACCAGTTCTGAGTTTGATTTTATTAAATAAAATCTTGGCTCCCATCTTGGGATAATGACCCATCAGAGGAATTACAATGCAACAATAGCCTAGCCCACTTGGCTACTATCTCCTTGTTTCCCCTTTTCACACTTCCTTAGATCTCCTTTTATAATTCCTTTAATGACTAAAATCTTAACCCTAGATCTCCAACGGTCAAGATTAGACCTTGCCCCTATGAGATCAGCGATCGTGACTTAATCTCTCGTTGAGATGACTTAAATCACTTAAGTCACTCAACTTTAAAAAGTCACTTTAAGTCATTAAAAATAAAAGGTACTTTATAAAGTTACTATCTAGAGTGTCGCTCAGACACTTCCACATGCTAGGCACCGCCAATGCAGAAGTACTTGTTCGAGCTACCCCAAAAACTAACACTCCCTCATAGCGAGGAAGGTACTTCTGGAATAACCTCCTCCTGGATCAATCTTTGACCCCATCAAATCTTTTGTTGTTGTAGTTGCTCCCTCTAAACTAGAAGACCCTCCTACTACCTCCACTGCACTCTAATCTGATCTACGATCCAAGATCCCCTTGGACCTCACTACAGACTTTCCCAACACCATGTACATCATACCCTCCCTAATGCCAAGCCTCACTGCTGCATCCTGGCTATCTGCTCCCTCTGAACGTATGAGTACCTGTCCATCCTCGAACATAACTGCATACCCCATATCCTCCAGAGCTGCTACAAAGAGCAAATTTACCTTCAACTCTGGAACAAACAACACCTCGTCCATCTCCAGAGAACCTCTCGACTCTAGCTGGAATCTAACGCATCCAACCTCCTTCACTGCATGCATGGTATGCTTCCTACTCTTCACATAATAGTCTGAATATTTCTATGAAACAATAAGGAACATCGACCTCATTCCCGTCATATGGCTAGATGCTCCATTATCGAACACCCACGTTTCACTACCCGGACCTGCTGCTGGTACATGCTTCCCACTGCCCAAACCTACTACCTGGGCCTACTATAACAAGAAGACTTGTTATTTAATTTGGAGACAGAGTATTTCTGTATTGATGAATGATTGAATAAATAAAATTAATAGATGATGATTACAATTGAGAATGAGGGCCCGCTTATATACCCACGCAGGGGTGCCCATAACCAATAGTCATGTCTTTTCATTATTAATAATTATTATTTATTATTTATCATTTAACTATTATATTATTAATATCTTATTTTATATGTATTTTTATGTTCATAACATTGCCTTCCCCTTAAAAATGCTTTGTCCTCAAAGCACTGGTAACAACTGGTGTAACTATCGAAAATGTTCTGATTCCCATGCTACGTCTTCTTCTGGAGGATTTTTCCATTTAATAAGATACTCCTTGATTACGCGAGATTGCAACTTTTTTCTCTAGTGGCAATAATGGCTTCCGGTTCTAAAATGATTCTTCCTTCATCCAACATAGGGAGCATTTTCTGCACCTTTTGGTGTTGCCCTTGTTGAGATTTGGGTACCTTGGAAAGTGGTCCCCATGTGCTTATGAGTCTCTAAGCACAAAGGGGGAAGACTATTACCCTTGTACTTTACTTTATGATTCTAATTTCTCTTTGACTTAGGAAATTTAAGTCAAAAGTGAAATATGTCACTTAAGTCATAAAGTGACAATTAATTCACAATGTGGGTGAATTAATAGACATAAAGCAACTAAGGAAAGTGGGTTTCCTTAGTGAGATTTTTGGAGTTGATCTCACCCATTGATTAGACTTGGCTAGATTTAATCTAGGCCATTGATCTTTTAGGGTTGGCATGAGGAGGCTAAAGAAAGGGTAAAGGTATTTTTGAGACTCATTCTTCACTTGTGAGTTTTGGAGAAGAGAAGAGGGGCGCAAATCTTGAGGAGAAGGAGGGTGCACTTCATGAGGGTTTGAGCAAAACCCTTGAGAGCTTGAGGAGAAGCTTGTGTTTGCTTGGAGATTGCATGGAGAGTATTTCCATGGAGTCTTAGCCTTCTTTCTTGAGAGGGAGCATTTTCATGGAGGAGGGGCGCATCTAGGAGAGGAGGCGCACTTGGATCCTTCTTTTGCTCACCAGGAGAGGAGGACTTATCACCTTGAGATGAGGTCAGATGCAGGAGGAGGCTAGAGGGAGGGCGCATGCTTTCATGGTGAGAGATATCCAGCTTTAGACTCTGTTTATTTATGGTGATCATTTCTGCTAGGAGGAGGGCGCACATGTTGAGAGGACTGGCAGCTACCTGGTAGCAGATCTTCTTGGAGGATTCGAGCTCTGACAGTTTCAGTGGAGAGGTAACACAGGAGAGGACATTCCTATGGAGGGATTTCTTCATTGGGTTACTGATGAGCTAGGGTGCTTCAATTCAGTGCAGAGGGCAACAAAGG